>CATNWA010016884.1:42500-130000 GCA_951230385.1 Staurois parvus | reverse complement strand
ATTTTGGGGGTTTAGATGGGGGGGGGTTTTTGTTTTGGGGGTTGTGGTTTTTTTTTTTTTTTGGTTGTTAGGGGGGTTGGGGGGGGGGGTGTTTTGTGGGGTTTGTGTTGTTGATTGGGGGGGGGGTGTTTTTTTGTTGGGTTGGGGGGGGGTGTTTTATTGGGGGGTGGTTTGTATGGGTGGGGGGGGGTTTTTTTTGCCGCTCCGCCTCCTCTCGATGCTCCCGGGCTGAATGGGTGGGCGCCGGCGGTCGGTCTCTCGGGGTGGGAGAAGTTGCGGAATGAAGCGGGACCGGCGAGGGCGGAGCACGGCCTATCACCGGAGGGCTTCCCGGGGAACCACCAGAGAGGAGGAACGGAGGAGACAAAGCGCCGCCCGAGGAGGAGGAGAGCGCGGAGCGGGTAGGAGACCGCCTGTATACGGGGGGGGGGGGGGAGGACCGGGTGTGATACCGACCGCCATTTGTCTACCGGAGACAACTCCGCCCCCACTGCCCCGCCCACTACACAGCTCCACCCCACATCTACGGCAGAACCTCCTCTTTGTGCAGTAGACCGGGGAAGGGGGGGGGGGCAATGTCTGCAAATGGAGGGTGTATGCCCCTCCCCCCATCACCAGCTGCAGGTGATTTGTTCATAAAAAACCTACATCGTGACAACGCCGCCCCGCGACTGATTCCGGGGTGTCAGCGGAGTCTTCCTTCCTGTGTTAGTGTATCTAAATCTGCTAATACATGTCCCTCCCCCCCCAGACTGACAATGCTGCTGTGCCCCTGTTCTCCTTCCTCCAGAGTGGGGGCGCTCTAATACAGAAGGTGGTGGGTTACCGGCCGGATCTCCAGGTGGAAGAAAAGAAAGGAACGCGGCCTCATCTAATGATCGCTAAGCTGCGATGTGCAGTCATGGCGAAAAAGTCTTACCCCCCCCGAGCATGCTGATTGGAGGATCTTGTCCCGGCCGTCACCTTCCTTTGGCCTCACTGGGGGGTGGGATCACAGCGGTGAGGTGTGGGGAAATGCTGCGAATTCTGTACGTTTCCCGCACCGCAATCGCATCACTTTTGAATGCGTGGTCAATGATAAACGAATGACAAACGCCAAACAAAAACGCAACATTGAGATATACTGGGCAAATCCGGGGGCGAATGACATCTGCATCACATGACATCACATCCCACATGACCGCATCACATGGCATTTCACATCACATGACCGCATCACATGACATCACATGATCGGATCACATGATTTTGGGGCATCGCATCACATGACATCAAAAATCGCATGGGTGACATCACATGACCTGACTGAACATTACATGAATTGACATTCATGGCATGGCATCACATGACATGTTTTTTATATTTTACGCGTTGGTCTTTCACATGACATGGTGAGTGAATTTATTTGTGTCCTCTTTGCTGGGGATTTACAGGTGAAACTGGAAAAATGAGAATCTGGTGATTTGTTATAACACCTCAGGGCCCACAGGGAGTAGCTTCCATGCCACGGCTTGGGGCATGTAAATTGCTGCATAAAGGGGGTGGTCCAAGTTTTACATATGCATTTTGCTTGTCAAGGATTTTGGGTTCTATTAAATTGTGTTTTTGTTGCATGGGTTTTTTGTTTTTTTTGGACCTATATATATTATCGTTGGTTGGTTCACGGTATATTTTTATTTCCTCCCCCCTGTTATTTATTTATTTTTCTTTTTTTTTTTTGTTTTTTTTTTTTTTTTTTTTTTTTTTTTTTTTTTAATTTTTTTGTTTTTTGTTTTTTTTTTTTTTTTGTTTTTTTTTTTTATTTATCTCCTTGTAGGGGATTTGATCTCCTTTTTTTTTTTATTATTTCTTCTTTTCCCCCCTGGTTTTTTATATATTTTTTCCTCCCCCCTGTATTTTTATTTATTATTTTTTTTATATATATATTTCTTCCTCCCCCTGTATATTTTATTTTTGATTTTGTAAGTTTTGTGGGTTTTGAGCGGTTTAAAATGTTTGATTGGATTATTCTGAAGATGAAGGGTGGGGGGGGTAATGGGTTGGGTGAGGCATTTTTAAATTAGTTTTTAGGTGTATTTGTGGACGGTTGTTTTTTTTTGAATTTATGTTTTGGTGTTATCATCCGTTTTTGTTTTTTTCAAATATTGTTAAACAAATATTTTTTTGTAAGTGCAAATTTAGAAGTTTGGTTGTGCATTGCTTTGGGGAATTTATAGTGCACTTGAAGGGTGGTTTTTGTCAAGGTTGTCATGGATTTTTTTTGGTTATCGTCTGGGATGTTTTTTGTGGTATTTTCAATTTTTTTTTAAATTTTGGACTTGTCTGATTTGTTTTTTAGATAATTTTTTTTTATTTTTTGGGAATGATATTTTTGGTGTTATATAGCTGGACAAAGCTGGAAAGGGGTGGATTTTTTATGGTGAAGCTTTTAGGGTTTGTTTTTTTTTTTTAATGTTTTTTTGCTTGGTTATTTTATATCAGGGGCAGTGGTTTTTAAAGTTTGGTCTGGTGGTTGGAAGATAATATCAACAGTGGATTGTGATGAAAAAACAATATTGGGTTTTTTTGAGTTAAAGCACGATGGATTGGGGTGGTTTTTTTTTTTTCCAGATATTCCACTTTTAGTTATTGCTGGTGGTTGTTATTATTTTATGGAGGGATTTCATTTAATTTTTTTGTTTTTTGTTTTGGTACTGTTTTTTAAAAAAATTTTTTTTTTGTTTATTTTAATGTGTATTTATGTGTTGCCATTTTGGTTTGTTTTTGGAAACAAGTTCTGTGGAAAATGAGGTTGTTGAACTTTTTGGGTTTTATGGAAATGAGCTTGTTGGTTTTTGACGTTTGGGAAGATGGGGCACAGATTTATTAATGGTGAAGCTCAGGCTGCTTTTGTTTGTTTAAGCATGGGGTTTTTGATTATTTCGGGGGTTTGCTTTTGTGGTGGTTTTTAGCTTTGAAGGGTTTTTTTTTTGTAGGTGTTTGTGTGATTTGTTTTTTCGGGGTTTTGGTTTTTTTTTTTTAAATTTTTTCTTTTGTGTATTTAGTTTGGGGATGGCTGGGTTTTCTTTGGTAAACACACCTGGGGATAGTTTACCGGGGATTACATTTAGAGGGTAAACTGATTATGTTTTTTGGATTATATTGCATTTGGGTGGGGTTGTGTGTTGACCTCAAAATGTGAAAAACTATGGATAGGGTTCTTTCTAACCCAAACCCGTGCGGGGGGATTGATAGGAAATTCAAAGAAAACTTTTTTTGAGGGTTTAGGGTTTTTTTTGTTTTAGTGGTAGGTTGTGGTTTGGTTCATAAAGGTTGGTTAATAATTTGGGCGTTTACAAGCCGTGATACTTGCCAAATGGGGGGGTTTTTTATTAAGCTTTGGCAGGGGGTGGTTTTAATTGCTTTTTACGCTTTTTTTTTTTTTTTTGTTATTTTGGGAAAGTGTATGGGGTTTTTTTCTAGGGGGTTTGTTGATTTTTATAAGAATTTTTATTGGTAATTTGGGTTTTTGGGGTTGGGGGGATTTTTGTTTGGTTGTTTTGTTTGGTTAATACAAATTTTTAGTGGGGGGGGCCCAAAATTTTGGGGGGGCTTACTGTGGGCCAAATATGGGTATATAAATTGCAGCGCAGGAGATCACATGTCATCCAAAGCAGAGCGATTCCCTGCGCCCATCCCCCGCATAGTGTAACCCCCGGGGGTGACGGGACGGTTCTGGTCTGGGAATGGTGGGTTTGGTGTGCAGCCTGTCTGTCAGTTCTGTGTGGCCCCTCTGTTAGTACCCTCCACTACTACACTACTACTTTTTGCTACCACACTTTACGACACTGTTTTTTGTACTACACCACTACTACACACTGACTACCCCAGACTGCTACTACACTACTACTACTTACACCATTACTCCAGTGGTGGGCCTCTGCAGGCTTATTAGCTAGAGTTTCACTGAGTAGTTGCCCCTCCCCCCCCCTCACTGTACACAGGGGTCGGGCTGTTTGGATTGAGTTGCATTTTGTGAATATTCATCAGAGCGATCCCTGGAGGGGGGAGGGGGGGTGGGGACATCACAGCCCTCCTCTCCACCTCATCCAATCAGAGAGCGCACTGCATTCATTCATGAAATGTCCAGCGACCGACCACCACACAGGACCTTGGGAGCAAATGGAGATCGGTGTGATAGTGATTGTGTGGTAGTGGGGGGTAGTTGTGTAGTGATGGGTGTGGTGTGGTGGGGTAGTGACGGGGGGTGTAGTGGTGACGGGTGTAGTAGTGACGGGTGGGGTTTTCAGTAGGGGTGACGGTTTTGTAGGGTAGTTTTTTTGTGGGGTTTTGTGAGTGATGGTTTGGGGTAGTATGATGGTGGGGGTGAGGGGTAGGATTGGTTTGGTGATGGGTGTGGTAGGGACGGGGGGGGGGTAGTGACGGTGTGGTAGTGACGGGTGTGGTTTGGTAGTGAGTGGGTGTGGTTTGACGGGTGTAGGTGATGGGTGTTGGTAGTGATGGGTGTTTGGGTAGGGTGAGTTAAGTGGGGTGTGGTAGTGATGGGTGGTAGTAGGGTGATGGGTGTGGGTGGTAGTTATGTCTGTTGATACATCTGCTGGCTAGTGACCACCCCTCCCCTGTCTCCCTCCCCCTCTCTCCCCCCCCTCCCCCTTCCCCTGTCTCCTCTCCCTCCTCTGTCTCCTCCCCTCCCCTGTCACCTCCCCTTCCCATTCCCTTGTCTCCTCCCCGTCCCCTGTCTTCTCCCCCTCCTCTGACTCTTCCCCCCTGTCTCCTCCCCCTCCTCTCTCTCCTCCCCTCCCCTGTCTCCCCCTCCCCTGTAACCTGTAACCCCCCTCTGTCTCCTCCTCCCCCCTCCACTGTCACATCCCCCCTCTGTCTCCTCCCCTTCCCCTGTCCCCTCCCCCTCTGTCTCCACCCCCCACCACCCCCTCTGTCTTCTCTCCTCCCCTCTGTCCCCTCCCCCTCCCTTGTCTCCTCCCCTTCCCCTGTCTTCTCCCCCTCCTCTGTCTCTTCCCCCCCTGTCTCCTCCTCTCCCCTCCTCTCCTCTGTCTCCTCCCCTCCCCTGTCACCTCCCCCCCTCTGTCTTCTCCTCCCCCTCCCCTGTCTCCTCCCCTCCCCCCTCCACTGTCACATCCCCCCTCTGTCTCCTCCCCTTCCCCTGTCCCCTCCCCCTCTGTCTCCACCCCCCCACCCCCTCTGTCTTCTCCCTCCCCCCTCTGTCCCCTCCCCTGTCTCCTCCCCCTCCCCTCCCCCCTCTGTCTCCTCCCCCTCCCCTCTCTGTCTCCTCCCCCAGGTATCGGGAAGACGCTGAGTGCTGGTTACTGCCGGCTTTGCCATGGAAGGTTCTCGTCCCGCAGTCTGCGCCAGGCGTTTGGGAAGGTGCCGGTCAGCGGCTGCAGCTCGGAGAAGCAGAAGCGGATGGATCAGGTCTTCTTCTCCGACTTCCAACAGCTGGTGGGGGTGTCGGTCCGCCAGGACCCCCGGCTGCCGCAGTTTGTGTGCAAGGACTGCCACGCCCAGTTCTACAAGTGCCGCAGCGTGCTGAGGACCTTCATCCAGAGAGTGAACGTCTCCCCCACCGCCCAGCAGGGCGGCCACATGACGAGGTGCGGGGTCCCGGCCTGCCCTCCCTCTGCCCCCCCCCCCCCTTCGCCAGGGCAGCCACATGACGAGGTGCGGGGTCCCGGCCTGCCATCCCTCTGCCCCCCCCCCCCTCGCCAGGGCGGCCACATGACGAGGTGCGGGGTCCCGGCCTGCCCTCCCTCTGCCCCCCCCCCTTCGCCAGGGCGGCCACATGACGAGGTGCGGGGTCCCGGCCTGCCATCCCTCTGCCCCCCCCCCTCACCAGGGCGGCCACTTGATGAGGTGCGGGGTCCGGGCCTGCCATCCCTCTGTCCCCCCATTCACCAGGGCGGCCACATGACGAGGTGCGGGGTCCTAGTCTGGCTGCGATGAACCCCGTCATGACCCGGGCTCATTGAGGTCCAAGTGCCAAGACCGGCTCATTGAGGTCCAAGTGCCAAGACCGGCTCATTGAGGTCCAAGTGCCAAGACCGGCTCATTGAGGTCCAAGTGCCAAGACCGGCTCATTGAGGT
The DNA here is from genome assembly GCA_951230385.1 of Staurois parvus. Classification (NCBI taxonomy): domain Eukaryota; kingdom Metazoa; phylum Chordata; class Amphibia; order Anura; family Ranidae; genus Staurois; species Staurois parvus. The sequence continues at coordinate 123,901 of CATNWA010016884.1, read as the reverse complement.
CCAAGTGTGAAGACCGGCTCATTGAGGTCCAAGTGCCAAGACCGGCTTATTGAGGTCCAAGTGTGAAGACCGGGCTCATTGAGGTCCCAGTGCTAAAACCGGCTCATTGAGGTCCCAGTGCCAGGACCGGCTCATTGAGGTCCCAGTGCCAGGACCGGGCTCATTGAGGTCCAAGTGCCAAAACCGGCTCATTGAGGTCCTAGTGCCAGGACCGGCTCATTGAGGTCCCAGTGCCAGGACCGGCTCATTGAGGTCCAAGTGCCAAGACCGGCTCATTGAGGTCCAAGTGCCAAGACCGGCTCATTGAGGTCCAAGTGTGAAGACCGGGCTCATTGAGGTCCCAGTGCCAAAACCGGCTCATTGAGGTCCCAGTGCCAGGACCGGCTCATTGAGGTCCCAGTGCCAGGACCGGCTCATTGAGGTCCAAGTGCCAAGACCGGCTCATTGAGGTCCCAGTGCCAGGACCGGGCTCAGCGGCTTCTGATGAATCATTGTTACAGGCTGACTGCGGAGAGCCCAGCACTGGGCCATCCCTCTGCCCCCCCCCTTCACATGGCCGTCCATAGATAACACGCCTGGAGGCTGCATTTTGTGATTGGCCAAGTCTGGGGGGGGCAATTCTTTTGCCCTATCAGCCCACATTGGCTGCCCAAGTCCCTCCCACTATGCCAGGGAAACAAAGCCATGTGATCACTGTGATTGGCTGTCAAAGTGACCACATGAAGTCATCAGTCACACTGCTGCGATTTGTGTGCAATTTCAGCGCGATCTCTGCAGACTATTGCTACTTGCGATTTCTTGCGATTTGCATTCTATTCTATGGATGTGAAATCGCAACAAAACTGCAGAAAGTCACACAAGAAGAAATCTCTCTGCAAATGGCAAATGTTCAGCGCCGACATTCACATTCATTAGCTGTGATTTCAATTCGCAGATCGCACCGATGTGACCGGAACTTTTCCTGCAGCTTACTGCGATTTCACAGACATAGAATAGAATGGAAATCGCAGGAAATCGCTGAACATCTCCACAAGTCACAATAACATCTTCAGAGATTGCACGATTCTAAAGCGCAACAGTGTGACCTGCGACTATTAGATGTGATTTCAGGTCCCAAATCACACCTGGAATTGCAGCGGTATGGCTGGGCACTAAGTGTTGGGAACCACTTTGATTGGTTCTTGTTTGAGACGTTTCTGACAGTGACGGTGCGGTCTTGGAGTGACAGTGACGGTGCGGTCTTGGAGTGACAGTGACGGTGCGGTCTTGGAGTGACAGTGACGGTGCGGTCTTGGGAGTGACAGTGATGGTGCGGTCTTGGAGTGACAGTGACGGTGCGGTCTTGGAGTGACAGTGACGGTGCGGTCTTGGAGTGACAGTGATGGTGCGGTCTTGGAGTGACGGTGCGGTCTTGGGATGACGGTGACGGTGCAGTCTTGGGATGACGGTGATGGTGCGGTCTTGGGATGACGGTGACGGGGAGGTCTTGGGAGGATGGTGCGGTCTTGGGATGACAGTGACGATGCGGTCTTGGGATGACGATGCGGTCTTGGAGTGACAGTGATGGCGCGGTCTTGGGATGACGGTGACGGGGCGGTCTTGGGATGACGATGCGGTCTTGGAGTGACAGTGATGGTGCGGTGGGTCTTGGGATGACGGTGATGGTGCGGTCTTGGGATGACGGTGACGGGGGGTCTTGGGAGGATGGTGCGGTCTTGGGATGATGGTGCGGTCTTGGGATGACAGTGACAATGCGGTCTTGGGATAACGATGCGGTCTTGGGGTGACGGTGTGGTCTTGGGATGACGGTGATGGTGCGGTCTTGGGATGACGGTGACGGGGCGGTCTTGGGATAATGGTGATGGTGCGGTCTTGGGATGACGGACGATGCGGTCTTGGACGGGGCGGTCTTGGGATGACGATGCGGTCTTGGGGTGACGGTGTGGTCTTGGGATGACGGTGATGGTGCGGTCTTGGGATGACGGTGACGGGGCGGTCGGTCTTGGATGGTGATGCGGTCTTGGGGTGACGGTGTGGTCTTGGAGTGACAGTGATGGTGCGGTCTTGGGATAAGGGAGCCCCATAATTCCTGCAGATTATTTCTCATATTGCATCATGCTGGGAGAAGCATGAGGGTCGGCTATATTCCCCTCCCCCCCCCGTACCCCGACATGCACAGTCAGTTATATACGTGATTTTGCACCCCGAGCCGCCCCCCTGGAGCTGCACTTCTACTATAGGGTGGTGGGGAAGCGTTTACAAATGAATGAACATTTCTTATCTGTTATCTGTTTTTTCTCTGCAGCAAACCTCAGAATCCTGACGCTGTGACCGCGGGCCCGTGTGCAGGTGAGGGAGCGGCTCTGTTACGGCTCTGTACCGGCTCTGTACCTGCTCTATACCGGCTCTGCACCTGCTCTATACCGGCTCTGTACCTGCTCTATACCGGCTCTGTACCTGCTCTATACCTGCTCTATACCGGCTCTGTACCAGCTTTATACCTGCTCTGTACCGGCTCTATACCTGCTGATTCATACGTTGTGCTTCTCAGTTTCATTCTGGAGGTCGGGGTTCGGTAAATCCAAATGTGTGTTCCCACCCCATGCAGATCGCTGTGTGCCTCATAATGGAGGGTTCAGCCGATCCTCATCCGGGCCGAGCCGCAGTCTACATCGCAATCTGGGAACCCTTTTATTTACACGTGTGTAATCCAGGAGGGGTGTTCCCAGATATGCTCACTGTAGGCTCCTTGATTCAGACCTGCTTAGCAGGCCTAGTTCACACTGTCATTGAAAGCAGATGCTTGAGGGGCGTTTAATACTAGGGGCAAATAATACTCTGGGCGGCGCTGTTCGCATTATCAAAACAGTATTAGCGCCGCGTCGCCTCAAATTGGAAGCCTGAAGTCGAGTCTGGAAGAATTCGAAGCCTTTCATCGCCTCCATTCAAGTCTGTGGTGATGCTCTGCAGACGCGCTGGCAAGGCGGTTGGCGGTGCAGTCTCGTTGGCAGTTTGGTCACGGTGGCGGTTGCAGTCGGTGCACGTTGGCGGTATGGTCGCGTTGGCAGTGCAGTCTCATTGCGGTGCGGTCACGTTGGCGGTGCGTTCGCATTGGCGGTGCGGTCTCATTGGCGGTTTAGTCACGTTGGCGGTGCGCTCACGTTGGTGGTGCAGTCTCATTGGCGGTGCGGTCACGTTGGCGGTGTGGTCGCGTTGGTGGTGCGGTCTTATTGGCGGTTTAGTCACGTTGGCGGTGCGCTCACGTTGGCGGTATGGTCGCGTTGGTGGTGCAGTCTCATTGGCGGTGCGGTCACGTTGGCGGTGCGTTCGCATTGGCGGTGCGGTCTCATTGGCGGTTTAGTCACGTTGGCGGTGCGCTCACGTTGGCGGTGCAGTCTCATTGGCGGTGCGGTCACGTTGGCGGTGTGGTCGCGTTGGTGGTGCAGGTCTTATTGGCGGTTTAGTCACGTTGGCGGTGCGCTCACGTTGGCGGTATGGTCGCGTTGGTGGTGCAGTCTCATTGGCGGTGCGGTCACGTTGGCGGTGTGGGTCGCGTTGGTGGTGCGGTCTTATTGGCGGTTTAGTCACGTTGGCGGTGCGCTCACGTTGGCGGTATGGTCGCGTTGGTGGTGCAGTCTCATTGGCGGTGCGGTCACGTTGGCGGTGTGGTCGTGTTGGTGGTGCGGTCTCATTGGCGGTGCGGTTGGCGCGGTCGTGTTGGCGGTGCAGTCTCATTGGCGGTGCGGTCACGTTGGCGGTGCGGTCGCGTTGGCGGTGCGGCCTCATTGGCGGTGCGGTCGCATTGGCGGTTTAGTCACGTTGGCGGTGTGCGCTCACGTTGGCGGTATGGTCGCGTTGGCGGTGCAGTCTCATTGGCGGTGTGGTCGTGTTGGTGGTGCGGTCTCATTGGCGGTGCGGTCACGTTGGCGGTGCGGTCGCGTTGGCGGTGCGGTCTCATTGGCGGTGCGGCCTCCTTGGCGGTGCAGTCTCATTGGCGGTGCGGTCGCGTTGGCAGTGCGGCCTCCTTGGCGGTGCAGTCTCATTGGCGGTGCGGTCGCTTTGGCGGTGCGGTCCCGTTGGCGGTGCGGTCGCGTTGGCGGTGCGTTAATAACATTACAGATTTTATAGGCGTTTTGTGGTGCGGTTTCAACGCTTGTAAAATATGCATCAAAACCGCACATAGAGCGTTTGGGGAGCGTTTTTAAAGCGGTTGTAAAGGCTGGAGGTTTTACCTTCATGCATTCTATGTCCCCTCCCCCTCAATACTTTCCTGAGCCACATTGCAATCCAGGCTCAGCTGTCCCGGGTTTCTGCCTCCTCATTGGCTGAGACAGCAAGCAGGAGCCTGCTTTCAATCACACCCAGTCAGCCAATGAGGAGAGAGAAGGGGCAAGACCGAGCCGTGGCTCCATGTGTGCATGGACACACAAAGCAGCGGGTGCCCCCATAGTGAGCTGCTTGCTGTGGGTGCACCGGACACAAAGGAGGAGCCAGGAGAGCCTGCGGGGGACCTGAAAGAGGAGGAGCCAGGAGAGCCTGCGGGGGACCCGAGAAGAGGAGGAGCCAGGAGAGCCTGTGGGGGACCCGAGAAGAGGAGGAGCCAGGTGAGCCTGCGGGGGACCCGAAAAGAGGAGGAGCCGGGCTGCTCTGTGCAAAACCATTACACAGAGCAAGTAAGTATAGACAGGTTTGTCATTTAAAAAAAAAAAAGAACCTTCAGCCCGGGTTCACATACATGTGGTGCGGTATATCGCATGTGATTCACACAGGAACTGCACCATATTCCTGCATCACATGTGAGTTGTGTGCGGTGCCATCGGAGTCGTACATTTTGTATGGCTCTAATCGCACCAGATACACGCAGGACCCTTTTTTTTTTGGTCCGCACTAGAATCGGATCACACGGGTACTCACACCTCTGTGACCCGATTCTGCAAATCGCACCGCGTTCTGCGGACTGATTTCGGGGTGTTGTTAACATTCACACCCGCAGCGGTTCGCAGGAATGGGGGGCAATTCTGATCCTCATTTTTCTGTCCAACTACAAGCTGAATAAACTTGAATGCTTATTGGATGGAAGCCTATCAGGTGACGTGTATTTATGTAATGAGGGGGGCGTGGCCTAAATAGATCAACACTCAATATTAGGGTGTGCATAATTATTAGGCGACTTCTTTTTCTCGGGCAAAATGGAGAAAAAAAGAGATTTAACTGACTCTGAAATGTCAAAAAAATTGTAAAAAGTCTTTGAGAGGAATGCGGCACACTTGAAATTGCTAAGATTTTGGGACGAGAACCATCAAAAGTTTTGTTACAAATAGTCAACGGGCGCAAGAAACGTGTTGAGAGGAAGACGCAAATGAACTGCCAAAGATTTGAGAAGAACGAATCGTGAAGCTCCCAGGAAGTTATTGTCCTCCAGTGCGGTCCTTCTCCAGAACGGCAACCTACATGGAGAGGCCAGAAGTTCGAAGTGTTCAGGGCTCAGAGACTCGGCCAAGGTAAGGGAGGCTGAAGGGAGGCTGAATCCCGACCACCACTGGACAAGAAACGTGTTGAGAAGACACAAATGAACTGCCAAAGATTTGAGAAGAACAAAACGTGAAGCTACCAGGAAGTCATTATCCTCCCAGCTGTCATATTCCAGACCTGCAACCTACCTGGAGTGGCCAGAAGTATGAGGTGTTCAGAGTTCAGAGACACGGCCAAGGTAAGGGAGGCTGAAGGAACGCTGAAACCCGACCACCACTTAACAAGAAACGTGTTGAGAAGACACAAATTAACTGCCAAAGATTTGAGAAGAACAAATTGTGAAGCTACCAGGAAGCCATTATCCTCCCAGCTGTCATATTCCAGACCTGCAACCTACCTTGAGAGGCCAGAAATAGGAGGTGTTCAGAGCTCAGAGACATGGCCAAGGTAAGGGAGGCTGAAACCCAACCACCACTGGAGAAGAAACGTGCTGAGAAGAAGACGCAAATTAACTGCATTCCAGAACTGCAACCTACTTGGAGTGGCCAGAAGTATGAGGTTTTCAGCACTCAGAGACATGGCCAAGGTAAGGGAGGCTGAAGGAACGCTGAAACCTGACCACCATTGGAGAAGAAACGTGTTGAGAAGAAGACACATTGAACTGCCAAAGATTTGAGAAGAACGAATCATGAAGCTACCAGGAAGCTATTATCCTCCAGTGCTGTCATATTCCAGAACTGCTTCATACCTGGAGAGGCCAGAAGTATGAGGTGTTCAGGGCTCAGAGACACGGCCAAGGTGAGGGAGGCTGAATCCCGACCACCACTGGAGAAGAAACATGTTGAGAAGACACAAATGAACTGCCAAAGATTTGAGAAGAAGGAATCGTGAAGCTACCAGGAAGCCATTATCTCCCAGTGCTGTCATATTCCAGAACTGCAACCTACCTGGAGAGGCCAGAAGTACGAGGTGTTCAGAGCTGGACACGGCCAAGGTGAGGGAGGCTGAAGGAACGCTGAAACCCGACCACCACTTAACAAGAAACGTGTTGAGAAGACACAAATTAACTGCCAAAGATTTGAGAAGAACAAATGTGTGAAGCTACCAGGAAGCCATTATCCTCCCAGCTGTCACAGACCTGCAACCTACCCAGAAGTACGAGGTGTTCAGAGCTCAGAGACACGGCCAAGGTGAGGGAGGCTGAAACCTGACCACTACTGGACAAGAAACGTCAAGACTGGGCCAAGAAATATCTGAAGATAGTCATGTATTTGTCAAAGGATTTATGGACTGATGGGATGAGTGACTCTTGACGGACCAGATAGATGGATCAGTAAGGAGCACAGAGCTTGTCTTTGACCCCAGCAAGGTGGGGCATTGGTATGGGCTGGTATTATTAGAGATGAGCTAGTTGGACCTTTTCGGGACTCAAAATCAACTCCTAAACCTCCTTCCAGTTTTTAGAAGACACTTTTTCTTCAAGCGGTGGTACAGGAAAAAGTCTGCAGAAGACCACGATATTAATGCAGGACAACGCTCCCATCACATGCATGGAAGTCCTCCACCGCGTGCCTAGCCAGTAAAGGCCCTAAAGATGAAAGAATGATGACATGGCCCCTTCCTCACCGGACCCAAACCCTACGGAGAACTTGTGGGCCCTTCTTAATGGGAGATTTACGGTGAAGGAAAAACAGTACACCTCTCTGATCAGTCTGGGAGGCTGTGTTGTTGCTGCTGCACTAAAAGTTGATCGTCAACCAATCAAGAAACTGACAAACCCCAAGAATGGAAGGCTTATGACTGGATACAGAATATAACATTTATAGGGAACGTTGATCCCGGGAATATCCGAATATTGATCCCAGGAATATCCGATTGCCTCTCGGGGGGTCAGGAAGGAATTATTTCCCCTGCAGGAGGAGATTGGATCGTGCTTTGCTGGGTTTCTGCCTTCCTCTGGATCCACTGTGGGTGGAGGATTGTGGCTTTTTTTGTTTTTGTTTTTTATGGTTGAACTGGATGGACGTTTGTATTTTTTTCAGCCAGACTAACTATGTAGTTGCATAATAATAATCCTGCACACTAATAGTTGCCCAATAATTGCGCACACAGATATTCTAAGAAAGCCAAAAGCTCCCTTTTACTGTCATATATATTCCAGTTTGAGGTTTGGTAACATTTTCTATTGACCGAGAGCGCTGGAGCTGTTCAATAATTGCGCACACTAATAGTCGCCCAATAATTGCGCACACTAATAGTCGCCCAATAATTGCGCACACTAATAGTCGCCCAATAATTGCGCACACTAATAGTCGCCCAATAATTGCGCACACAGATATTCTAAGAAAGCCAAAAGCTCCCTTTTACTGTCATATATATTCCAGTTTGAGGTTTGGTAACATTTTCTATTGACCGAGAGCGCTGGAGCTGTTCAAAATTGCGCACAATAATAGTCGCCCAATAATTGCGCACACTAATAGTCGCCCAATAATTGCGCACACTAATGGTCGCCCAATAATTGCGCACACTAATAGTCGCCCAATAATTGCGCACACTAATGGTCGCCCAATAATTGCGCACACTAATAGTCGCCCAATAATTGCGCACACTAATAGTCGCCCAATAATTGCGCACACTAATAGTCGCCCAATAATTGCGCACACTAATAGTCGCCCAATAATTGCGCACACTAATAGTCGCCCAATAATTGCGCACATTAATAGTCGCCCAATAATTGCGCACACTAATAGTCGCCCAATAATTGCGCACACTAATAGTCGCCCAAATAATTGCGCACACTAATAGTCGCCCAATAATTGCGCACACAGCGCACGCTCACCGAGGGATCTATAAAGCTGCGCAGAATTCCATCCACTTTCATCCTTCAAACCTTGGGGAGGATGATTGGCCAACGGAGACACAAATCCGTCATGTGACCGAACTCTCCAGCTTCCTCTAAATCCGTATTAAACCAAAAAACAAACTTATTGCAACTTATTAAATCTTAGATGTGACGGCTGCCTTCGTTTTCTTTTTTAGCCTTTCTTTCTTCAGCAAGTCTGTTGTTTTTCAAAAGCCCAAGCTCTCCAGTGGAATGCATCAGTTTACAGGGATGGGATGAACCATTTGCCACTGGCAGGGGCGCCTACGATGATCAGCATTTATTTATTGATGTAAAACCTTCATCCCAAAACAAACAAAACTGTTACTGTAACTGATGAGAAAATTGGAGTTCGGCTTCGATGTGTTAGTGTATCTAAATCCCCTTCCCCCAGACTGATGATGGTCTTGTCTGCTGTGCCCCCCCCCCCCCATGCCCCTTCCTCCAGAGTGGAGGCGCTCTAATACAGGAGGTGTGTTACTGGCCAGATCACCAGGTGAAAGAAGCCTAAAATAAAGGAAAACGACTGCAGCCGCCACATCTAGTGGTTGGTAAGATGGAATATCGGACATTTTCAGCTCTTGTATTCACATCGAATTTCTTTTTTCTTTTAGGAAGTCGAATTGTTTTTGTTAATGTGAATCTTTCCCATTTGCCTGACCCGGCTTCTGTTATTTTCAGATCTGATCACCTCCAGCCCCGAGTGTCTGCACAGCCTGGTGAGCTGGACCCACAGCCATGCCGGAGGCTGCCCCTCTGTGCCCAGCCTGCAGGGGGTCCTGTCTGCCCAGTACTGTGGCATCATCCGGGCGGTGTGGGGGTGCGGAGAGGGACACGACTTCATCATGGAGGCCGACTCGGACTCTGCCACCTCAGAATGCCACGAACAGGAAGTCCAGAAGATGTCCGCGCGGTAATGGAATGCCCGCCGATGGTGCAGATCGGGGCCCCGTGCCTACAGGATACATCCCGTCACATCGGGTGGAGACCACCGCGCCTCTACCTGAGACCACCGGGGCTGCTAATCTTCCATCACAGAATAGATCACCGGCTCTGCCTTCTGAGACCCCCGCACCTCCGTGTCCTGAGCCGGACTCCATGCCAGGTGAGTCCATGGACATTCTGACCAACTATAGGCACCAGAGAAGCCTCAGAGGTGGAGGCTTCATCCAAGCGTGTCCCCAAGCATGTCCCCGGGCGTGTCCCCAGGTGTGTCCCCAAGCATGTCCCCAGATGTGTCCCCCCGGACGTTTGGCGTGGCTGGTATACTTACGCTCTGCCTTCAGAGACTCCCGCACCTCCATGTCCTGAGCCGGACTCCATGCCAGGTGAGTCCATGGACATTCTGACCAACTATAGGCACCAGAGAAGCCTCAGAGGTGGAGGCTTCATCCAAGCGTGTCCCCAAGCATGTCAGGTGTGTCCCCAAGCTCAGATGTGTCCCCCGGACGTTTGGCGTGGCTGGTATACTTACGCTCCTTCAGAGCTCCCGCACCTCCATGTCCTGAGCCGGACATGCCAGGTGAGTGGACATCCCAACTATAGGCGCCAGAGAAGCCTGTGGAGGCTTCATCCCAGCGTGTCCTCAAGCATGTCCCCGAGGTGTGCCCAGGTGTGTCTCCGGGCGTGTCCCCGGGCGTATCCCCAGGTGTGTCCCCGGACATTTGGCATGGTTGATATACTTACGCTCTGCCTTCGGAGACTCCTGCACCTCCGTGTCCTGAGCCGAACTCCATGCAAGGTGAGTCCATGGACATTCTGGCCAGCTATAGACGCCAGAGAAGCCTTTAAGAGTGGAGGCTTCATCCAAGTGTGTCCCCAGGCGTGTCCCCAGGTGTGTCCCCGGATGTTTGGCATGGCTGGTATACTTACTCTCTGCCTTCAGAGACTCTCGCACCTCCGTGTCCTGAGCCGGACTCCATGCCAGGTGAGTCCGTGGACATGCTGGCCAACTATAGACGCCAGAAAAGCTTCAGAAGTGGAGGCTTCCCCCAGGCGTGTCCCCAAGCATGTCCCCAGACGTGTCCCCGGGCGCGTCCCCGGACGTTTGGAATGGCTGGTATACTTACGCTCTGCCTTCTAAAACTCCCGCACCTTTGTGTCCTGAGCCGGACTCCATGCCAGGTGAGTCCATGGACATTCTGACCAACTATAGGCGCCAGAGAAGCCTCAGAAGTGGAGGCTTCATCCAAGCGTGTCCCCAAGCATGTCCCCGGGCGTGTCCCCAGGTGTGTCCCCGGACGTTTGGCATGGCTGGTATACTTACTGTCTGCCTTCGGAGACTCCCACACCTCCGTGTCCTGAGCCAAACTCCATGCCAGGTGAGTCCATGGACATTCTGGCCAACTATAGACGCAAGAGAAGCCTTTAGGGGTGGAGGCTTCATCCAAGTGTGTCCCCAGGCGTGTCCCCAGGTGTGTCCCCAAGCATGTTCCTGGGCGTGTCCCCATAGTTTGGCATGGCTGGTATACTTACGTTCTACCTTCGGAGACTCCTGCACCTCCGTGTCCTGAGCCAAACTCCATGCAAGGTGAGTCCATGGACATTCTGGCCAGCTATAGACGCCAGAGAAGCTTCAGAAGTGGAGACTCCCCCCAGGCGTGTCCCCACGGACGTGTCCCCGGGTGTGTCCCCAGGCGTGTCCCCGGATGTTTGGCATGGCTGGTATACTTACTCTCTGCCTTCAGAGACTCTCGCACCTCCGTGTCCTGAGCCGGACTCCATGCAAGGTGAGTCCGTGGACATTCTGGCCAACTATAGACGCCAGAAAAGCTTCAGAAGTGGAGGCTTCCCCCAGGCGTGTCCCCAAGCATGTCCCCAGACGTGTCCCCGGGCGCGTCCCCGGACGTTTGGAATGGCTGGTATACTTACGCTCTGCCTTCTAAAACTCCCGCACCTTTGTGTCCTGAGCCGGACTCCATGCCAGGTGAGTCCATGGACATTCTGGCCAACTATAGACGCAAGAGAAGCCTTTAGGGGTGGAGGCTTCATCCAAGTGTGTCCCCAGGTGTGTCCCCAAGCATGTCCCTGGGCGTGTCCCCATACGTTTGGCATGGCTGGTATACTTACGTTCTACCTTCGGAGACTCCTGCACCTCCGTGTCCTGAGCCAAACTCCATGCAAGGTGAGTCCATGGACATTTTGGCCAGCTATAGACGCCAGAGAAGCTTCAGAAGTGGAGGCTTCACTTGTCCCCCAGGCGTGTCCCCAGACGAAGTGTGTCCCCAAGTGTCCCCGGGCGTGTCCCGATGTTTGGCATGGCTGGTATACTTACTCTCTGCCTTCAGAGACTCTCGCACCTCCGTGTCCTGAGCTGGACTCCATGCAAGGTGAGTCCATGGACATTCTGGCCAACTATAGACGCCAGAGAAGCTGCAGAAGTGGAGGCTTCCCCCAGGCGTGTCCCCGGACGTGTCTCCGGGTGTGTCCCCAGACGTGTCCCCGGGCGTGTCCCCGGACGTGTCTCCGGACGTTTGACGTGGCTGGTATACTTACACTCTGGCTTTAAAGGGACCCTGTCACCAGAATTCAACTAAATCTTCCTATATATGATCTGGGCGTGTATTGTATCTGAGGGATATTATTGACCTGTAAAAGCCTCCCTACCATAGCCATCCAAAGGGCTCCAGACTGCTGCTGGGTGCCGCCATCTTGGATGGGATGTTTCAGCCCCAAAAGACTTGGAGCTGTCACTCAAGTGCCTCTCTGTAGTATTCCCCTTTGCATCTCCCCGGCAGCCACATTATGTATGGAGGTGAGGGGGAAAGATGCAGGAGCTGGGCCAGCATAGACAGTAATTAAGCTGTGTGTATAAAGTGCAGCACTAATATAGTAAGACATCCAAGCGTGTACACATAGGTGCAGAAACAATAAAGTCCACACAGTGTAAATCACAAAAAACGGGACAAAATCCAGTCCATATATGTGCCAGTGATACTGCAAGACTCTGAGGCATCCGTCTTGGTAAAGGATCACAATTTGCTGCACCCTGATGAGGGGAATAGTAAGGAAAGAACAGCGGAGAAATCCACAGAATGAATGAGGCAGAAGCAGGGAGATCCTGGCACTGCAGCTCCTCAGGTACGGCTTCCTCTCCAGCAAGGAGAACAGTGAGCAGTGCAGTAGTGACATCACCATTGAGCCTGACAGTCAGAGGCAGCAGCGCCTTAGCTGATCCCGCGCTGCGGTTGTAAAGCTGAAGGTACAGGAATCTCGCAGCTATTTTCTGGGAGGAATTGAAGACATTTTGTAGAGTTTTTGGATATTTTCAAACAATGCGATTCATCGAGCAATGATCCCTACAGAGCAGCAATGGGCAGTCAGTCATAGGAACGGAGACAACGTGGGCGGAGGGGGTGGGACAACGTGGGCGGAGGGGGTGGGACAACGTGGGCAACGGGGCGGAGGGGGCTGACAGGAAATAGAAGTGAGCAATCGTTCCGGATCTGAACCCGGCATTGTGACGCCTAAATGTCACGTTTTCCATGTTGAGCATTTTTGTGTTTTAAAGGAAAACTTTGCTTTTGTTTTCCGTCTCCTCAGATGTTCGGGATTCTCCTGGCCGCTGGCAGAATATTTCTCACGTTGCACCTCACAGCTTGGTTTTGCCTTGTTAGGCTCCGCCCACAATTGGGCGACTCGTCATGTGACTTTGGACAAATCAAGTCACATGACAAGCCGATTGATCTCAGTGGCACCCGTTTCGATCGATTGCAACTTAAAGTTGCACCAACTTTATAAAGGTCCCTGGGCTACTTTGATGCAACTTGAAAGTCGCAGTGGAGGTCATACAACCTTGGAGTCGCAGTGGAGGTCATACAACCTTGGAGTCGCACTGGAGGTCATACAACCCTTGGAGTCGCACTGGAGGTCATACAACCTTGAAGTCGCACTGAGAGTCATGCAACCTTGGAGTCGCAGTGGAAGTCATACAACCTTGGAGTCGCACTGGAAGTCATAGAACCTTGGAGTCGCACTGAGAGTCATGCAACCTTGGAGTCGTACTGAGAGTCATACATCCTTGGAGTCGCACTGGAGGTCATACAACCTTGGAGTCGCACTGGAGGTCATACAACCTTGGAGTCGCACTGAGAGTCATGCAACCTTGGAGTCGTACAAGTCCATTGGAGTCGCACTGGAAGTCATACAACCTTGGAGTCGCACTGGAAGTCATACAACCTTGGAGTCGCACTGGAAGTCATGCAACCTTGGAGTCGCACTGGAAGTCATGCAACCTTGGAGTCGCACTGGAGGTCATGCAACCTTGGAGTCGCACTGGAAGTCATGCAACCTTGGAGTCGCACTGGAAGTCATGCAACCTTGGAGTCGCACTGGAGTCGCAACCTTGTGGCACGTCATACAACCTTGGAGTCGCAGTGGAAGTCATACAACCTTGGAGTCGCAGTGGAAGTCATACAACCTTGGAGTCGCACTGGAGGTCATACAACCTTAGAGTCGCACTGGAAGTCATACAACCTTGGAGTCGCACTGGAGGTCATACAACCTTGGAGTCGCACTGGAAGTCATGCAACCTTGGAGTCGCACTGGAAGTCATACAACCTTGGAGTCGCACTGGAAGTCATAGAACCTTGGAGTCGCACTGGAAGTCATAGAACCTTGGAGTCGCACTGGAAGTCATAGAACCTTGGAGTCGCACTTGAGGTCATACAACCTTGGAGTCGCACTGGAGGTCATACAACCTTGGAGTCGCACTGGAGGTCATACAACCTTGGAGTCGCACTGGAGGTCATAGAACCTTGGAGTCGCACTGGAGGTCATAGAACCTTGGAGTCGCACTGGAAGTCATACAACCTTGGAGTCGCACTGGAAGTCATACAACCTTGGAGTCGCACTGGAAGTCATAGAACCTTGGAGTCGCACTGGAAGTCATAGAACCTTGGAGTCGCACTGGAAGTCATAGAACCTTGGAGTCGCACTTGAGGTCATACAACCTTGGAGTCGCACTGGAGGTCATACAACCTTGGAGTCGCACTGGAGGTCATAGAACCTTGGAGTCGCACTGGAGGTCATAGAACCTTGGAGTCGCACTGGAGGTCATAGAACCTTGGAGTCGCACTGGAGGTCATAGAACCTTGGAGTCGCACTGGAGGTCATAGAACCTTGGAGTCGCAATGGAGGTCATAGAACCTTGGAGTCGCACTGGAGGTCATAGAACCTTGGAGTCGCACTGGAGGTCATACAACCTTGGAGTCGCACTGGAGGTCATAGAACCTTGGAGTCGCACTGGAAGTCATAGAACCTTGGAGTCGCACTGGAGGTCATACAACCTTGGAGTCGCACTGGAAGTCATAGAACCTTGGAGTCGCACTGGAAGTCTTAGAACCTTGGAGTCGCACTGGAGGTCATACAACCTTGGAGTCGCACTGGAGGTCATAGAACCTTGGAGTCGCACTGGAGGTCATAGAACCTTGGAGTCGCACTGGAGGTCATACAACCTTGGAGTCGCACTGGAGGTCAGACAACCTTGGAGTCGCACTGGAGGTCATACAACCTTGGAGTCGCTCCGGAAGTCATACAACCTTGGAGTCGCACTGGAAGTCATACAACCTTAGAGTCGCACTGCGAATCATACAACCTTGGAGTCGCTCCGGAAGTCATACAACCTTGGAGTCGCACCGGAAGTCATACAACCTTGGAGTCGCACTGGAAGTCATACATCCTTGGAGTCGCACTGGACGTCATACAACCTTGGAGTCGCACTGGAAGTCATACATCCTTGGAGTCGCACTGGAAGTCATATAACCTTGGAGTCGCACTGGAGGTCATACAACCTTGGAGTCGCACCGGAAGTCATACAACCTTGGAGTCGCACTGGAAGTCATACATCCTTGGAGTCGCACTGGACGTCATACAACCTTGGAGTCGCACTGGAGGTCATGCAGTCTTGGAGTCGCACTGGAAGTCATATAACCTTGGAGTCGCACTGGAGGTCATACAACCTTGGAGTCGCACTGGAGGTCATGCAGTCTTGGAGTCGCACTAGTGTCAGCCCGGACATTTTTGGCTGTTTTTGCTGACAGCCATTTCCATAGCAGGACCACCCTCCTACCCCAACTCAAGGGGCCCCCCAAGTCACCTCTGTCCCTGACTGCCATTGAATCTCCCTGCAGGCCGAACCCCTCTGTGAACGGAGCGATCTCTTTGCTGCGATCCTCTCTTGAACAACACATTTCCTATCTTGGCCCCTCTTTCTGTTCCCGATGACAACTGGAACTCATGAAATGTCTTCCCCGGAGGAGAGGGACGAGATGTGGGACGAGAAAGCTCCAGAAATGTACACGCCTTGGAGACCCCTCCAAACCCCTCCCCCTCTGGGCGATCGATGCACATTGCAGCGATCAGAACCGATTCCTACCTTTTGAAGAAATCTGTTTGTTTCTCCGTGTCCATGTGCAGAGTGAATGGGAGCGACTTTATAATGATCAATCAGCTGCTGCACCTGCAGGGCTCTGATGAGGAAAGTGGCAGGGTCTGCATCCCTTTAAATACGATTTCCCTCTGGGAGTATCTCACCAAAAATGACATTTTTGTTGCAGGGGAGGCCCAAGATCTGGCTTGTATCTTAGTGCAGACTTCTGGGAAAATCAGTGAGCCAATCACACAGCAGGAAATGACATTTCTGGTGGGCGGTCCTTATACCATCTGTGTACACAACGCCGCCAGGCGGCCATATTGCATTTTACCGTAAATGACAGCGGCTGCTGATTGAAAGATGATTTATAACATTCAGTTACAATGTGACTCGTGTAGCGATTGTATGTTATATTTATTTGCTATATTTTCCCACAGAAGCGGAGTTACCCTTTAACAACTCGCCCTCCTACTCTTTGGGCTCCGCCCCTTCCCCCCTCTACATTCTCTTCTATTGGAATCTTCCTCTTTTCACCCCGAATTCCATGTCACTTCTCTCCTTTTCACGCGTCTCACGCGGACGGTCAGATCTGCTCATCGTGACAAACATTTGATAATCTCGTTACGTAATATCCTGTCATCCCCTCCGGACGAGATTCTGTCTCGTGTTCAATTCATTGCACAATATCTGAGTTCGCTCCGTAAATGTCGATCTTTTCTGCCCCATCGAGTCTACATGTGTCTGTATGTACACCGCTACTGCCTATGTGTGCTTCCATCCTCTACAGCAGTGGTTCTCAACCTTTCTAATGCCGCGACCCCTTAATACAGTTCCTCATGTTGTGGTGACCCCCAACCATAAAATTATTTTCGTTGCTACTTCAGAACTGTAATTTTGCAGTGGCAGGAATAGTGCCCCATCATTGGTGTCAGTGGGAGGAATAGTGCCCCATCATTGGTGTCACTGGGAGGAATAGTGCCCCATCATTGGTGTCAGTGGGAGGAATAGTGCCCCATCATTGGTGTCAGTGGGAGGAATAGTGCTCCATCGTTGGTGTCAGTGGGGGGAATAGTGTCCCATCATTGGTGTCAGTGGGAGGAATAGTGCCCCATCATTGGTGTCAGTGGGAGGAATAGTGCCCCATCATTGGTGTCACTGGGAGGAATAGTGCCCCATCATTGGTGTCAGTGGGAGGAATAGTGTCCCATCATTGGTGTCAGTGGGGGGAATAGTGCCCCATCATTGGTGTCAGTGGGAGGAATAGTGCCCCATCATTGGTGTCACTGGGAGGAATAGTGCCCCATCATTGGTGTCAGTGGGAGGAATAGTGCCCCATCGTTGGTGTCAGTGGGAGGAATAGTGTCCAATCATTGGTGTCAGTGGGAGGAATAGTGTCCCATTGTTGGTATCAGTGGGAGGAATAGTGCCCCATCGTTGGTGTCAGTGGGAGGAATAGTACCCCATCATTGGTATCAGTGGGAGGAATAGTGCCCCATCATTGGTATCAGTGGGAGGAATAGTGCCCCATCATTGGTATCAGTGGGAGGAATAGTGCCCCATCATTGGTGTCAGTGGGAGGAATAGTGCCCCATCATTGGTGTCAGTGGGGGGAATAGTGCTCCATCATTGGTGTCAGTGGGAGGAATAGTGTCCCATCATTGGTGTCAGTGGGAGGAATAGTGCCCCATCATTGGTATCAGTGGGAGGAATAGTGTCCCATCATTGGTGTCAGTGGGAGGAATAGTGCCCCATCATTGGTGTCAGTGGGAGGAATAGTGCCCCATCATTGGTGTCAGTGGGAGGAATAGTGCCCCATCATTGGTGTCAGTGGGAGGAATAGTGCCTATCATTGGTGTCAGTGGGGGGAGGAATAGTGCCCCATCGTTGGTGTCAGTGGGGGAGGAATAGTGCCTATCATTGGTGTCAGTGGGGGGAGGAATAGTGCCCCATCGTTGGTGTCAGTGGGGTGAGGAATAGTGCCCCATCGTTGGTGTCAGTGGGGGGAGGAATAGTGCCCCATCGTTGGTGTCAGTGGGGGGAGGAATAGTGCCCCATCGTTGGTGTCAGTGGGGGGAGGAATAGTGCCCCATCGTTGGTGTCAGTGGGGGGAGGAATAGTGCCTATCGTTGGTGTCAGTGGGGGGAGGAATAGTGCCCCATCGTTGGTGTCAGTGGGGGGAGGAATAGTGCCCCATCGTTGGTGTCAGTGGGGGGAGGAATAGTGCCCCATCGTTGGTGTCAGTGGGGGGAGGAATAGTGCCCCATCGTTGGTGTCAGTGGGGGGAGGAATAGTGCCCCATCGTTGGTGTCAGTGGGGGGAGGAATAGTGCCCCATCATTGGTGTCAGTGGGAGGAATAGTGCCCCATTATTGGTGTCAGTGGGAGGAATAGTGCCCCATCGTTGGTGTCAGTGGGAGGAATAGTGCCCCATCGTTGGTGTCAGTGGGAGGAATAGTGCCCCATCGTTGGTGTCAGTGGGAGGAATAGTGCCCCATCGTTGGTGTCAGTGGGGGAGGAATAGTGCCCCATCGTTGGTGTCAGTGGGAGGAATAGTGTCCCATCATTGGTGTCAGTGAGGGGAGGAATAGTGCCCCATCATTGGTGTCAGTGGGGGGAGGAATAGTGCCCCATCGTTGGTGTCAGTGGGGGGAGGAATAGTGCCCCATCGCTGGTGTCAGTGGGGGGAGGAATAGTGCCCCATCGTTGGTATTAGTGACACAAATGATGGGGCACTATTCCTCCCACTGACACCAATGATACTTACCTTGCTGACCCCTGCTCCAGCCTGGGCTCGCTCTCTCCCTCTCCCATCTACAGCCTGCAGAAGCAAAATTTGCACTTACCTGTCAGCTGTCTTCCTTCTCTGGCCTCTCTCCTCTTCACTCGGTCCTGCAGCTCCCTCGATCTTCTTCGATCTGCGCGCTCTGCCGCTCGGCTCCTCCTCTCCAAGCTCCACCTCCTCGCCGGTGATTGGCCGCCTGTGTGCCTCTCCTGAGCTACAGTTCCGGTGGCCAATCAGCGGCGAGGAGGCGGAGCTGTTGAGTGATCCCGGAGGTGTGGCCAGGTTACAGGGGCAGCATATCATCCCGCCCACAGATCGCGAGACAGAGCAGCGGTGTCTCGGTTCCTAAGACCCATCGGAAATATGTGTTTTCCGATGGTCTTAGGCGACCCCTGGGAAATGGTCGTTCGACCCCCAAAGGGGTCGCGACCCCCAGGTTGAGAACCGCTGCTCTACGGGATCATTGGACCCGCCCTGGTACCGCAGACTGTTTTCACAAGAAATCTCTTGAGAGGTGATCCAGTCAAAGCGGGACTTGGGAGTTTCTGTAATAAAGGCCGGGCCATACACTATACAGTGGGGATGGAAAGTTTGGGCACCCCAGCTAAAAATGTGTATTAATGTGCATAAAGAAGCCAAGGAAAGATGGAAAAATCTCCAAAAGGCATCAAATTCCAGATTAGACATTCTTATAATATGTCAACAAAAGTTAGATTTTATTTCCATCATTTACACTTTCAAAATAACAGAAAACAAAAAAATGGCGTCTGCAAAAGTTTGGCCCCCTGCAGAGTTAATATCTTGTACTGCCCCCTTTGGCAAGTATCACGGCTTGTAAACACTTTTTGTAGCCAGCCAAGAGTCTTTCAATTCTTGTTTGAGGTATCTTTGCCCATTCTTCCTTACAAAAGTCTTCCAGTTCTTTGAGATTTCTGGGCTGTCTGTCACGCACGGCTCTTTGAAGGTCTATCCATAGAATTTCAATGATGTTGAGGTCAGGAGATTGTGAAGGCCATGGCAAAACCTTCAGTTTACACCTCTTGATGTAATCCCCCGTGGATTTCCAGGTGTGTTTAGGATCATTATCCATTTGTAGAAGCCATCCTCTCTTTAACTTCAGCTTTTTCACAGATGGCATCAAGTTACCATCCAAAATTTGCTGAAATTTTATTGAATCCATTTTTCCTTCTACTCGTGAGATGTTCCCTGTGCCACTGGCTGCAACACAACCCCAAAGCATGATTGATCAAACCCCATGCTTCACAGTTGGATGATTTTTGTGGTGAGGACGTAGAAGAGGTTTTCTTCTGATGACTCTTCCATGAAGACCATATTTGTACAAGTATCTCTTTATAGTGGAATAGTGACCACAACTCCAGTGTCTGCCAGATCTTTCTGGAGGGATCGTGCAGTCAAACGTGGGTTTTCAATTGTTTTTCTCACAATCCTGTGAGCTGTTCTGTCTGATATTTTTCTTGGTCTTCCAGATCTTGCTTTAACTTCCACTGTTCCTGATGACTGCCATTTCTTAATGACGTTCCGAACAGAGGATATTGACATGTAAAAACGCTTTGCTATCTTCTTATAGCCTTCTCCAGCTTTGTGAGCGTCAACTATTTTCAGTTTCAGTTTTCTAGACAACTGCTTAGAAGAAGCCATGGTGCTGATTGTTGGGGCAAGGTCAGATGAGTCGGGGCATTTAAAACCTTTGAGATTGACATCACCTGGTCTTCCCAGACGATGATTGAGAACAATCCATGACACTGGCAGGTCTCAGCTTGGCAAAGGGGGCAGTGCATGCTATAAATTCTGCAGGGGGCCCAAACTTTTGCAGACGCCATTTTTTTGTTTTCTGTTATTTTGAAAGTGTAAATGATGGAAATAAAATCTAACTTTTGTTGACATATTATAAGAATGTCTAATCTGTAATTTGATGCCTTTTGGAGATTTCTCCATCTTTCCTTGGCTTCTTTATGCACATTAATACACATTTTTAGCTGGGGTGCCCAAACTTTCCATCCCCACTGTACAATTTTCTTGTACAATTTTCCTTTAGATTTACCAAAATCATAGAATACGAGGTCAAACTTAAACACTTTACAATTTGCATGCAGTCAGGGGGGGGGGCCCTGGAACGGCATAGAAGAGGGTAAATCGAGAGGAAACCCTAACCGTGAGAAAATTGTATAATGTGTGACCAGCTCACGCCTGGAAAGTGGCGGGGGGGGGGGGGGGGGGGGGGGTCGTACTTCCATAGAGTAGTAATGGATTTTCTTTGTTTCTTACAGAACTCGTTGGAGAATCTTTCGCTCAGACCTCAAATGAGCTGGGAAAGGAGGAGGGCAGCGAGCTGTCAGACGGGTAAGTTGCCTGTGTGTGTGCATGGGAGGTCCATTGGATCCGGTCTATATTCTCCCTAGTATGTATGAATGTGAGTTAGGGACCTTCGATTGTACACTCCTCGGGGGCGGGGACTGATGGGAATGTACAATATATATGTAAAGTGATACCACCTGCCTGGAGTTCCCATGTTCTCCCTGTGCCTGAGTGGGTTTCCTCCAGGTACTCCAGTTTCCTCCCACACTCCAAAGACATGCTGGGAGGTGAATTGGCTCCTGTCTATATTGTCCCTAGTATGTGTATGTATGAATGTGAGTTAGGGACCTTAGATTGTACGCTCCTCGGGGGCGGGGCCTGATGTGAATGTACAATAGATATGTAAAGTGCTGCGGAAAAAATTGACGCCTCTATATAAGTACCTGAAGTAAATAAATGATATACATCTCAGGGCGGTGGCTCTGTAATGGGTCTGTCCAGGTAAATGGCGATAAAACTCAGGAAAGCGACGACTTTTTCCCTCCACAGAGAATCCCAGAGTAAGGAAGATGCAGAGGAGAGGGGGGGACCTCCTGTCTTCAGATGACTCCTTTGAGCCGTATCCAGAGAAGAGGTAATATATGTGCAGCTGCCAGACAATCGATGATCCTGAAACACACATTTCTGATGATGAGAACCTGAGAATAGATAAAGGGGCGGCCGCCGCTGACTTGCTGTGGGAGGTGCAGGTTCCAGGGCCACCGTACTGGTTATTGCTTCTGTACCTTGTGAGTCGCCGACTCCAGCCAGCCATACACCGATCGACGTTCCGGGTCCAGCAGGGACCGGCTGAATCCTCATCATTGTGTAGCCATTTGATCGACTTCTGTCATAGGAATATACTGGAAAATTTGTTTTACAGCCGCTGATCCGTGTATTCAGCTAGTGGGCGGGTCTCAGTGTCAGAATTCCACGTCCTCCATCCACACAAGGCAGGTGGATGGAGGAATCAGAGTTTTTTTCTTGTTCAGCCCGTTAACTGAACAAAAAGGAAAGAAAAAAACCAAACAAACCTTCCATAGCTGGGGGTGGCTACCTGTCAATCACGGTCATGTGACGGGTAGATCATGTCTCTCCTTTGCTGACCCCGGGCTAAACTGCACCTCCCCAGTGCTGTACCGGGCAGACCAGGGTGAGAAGTCGGGTGGATCAGGGGAGGAGAGAGCAGGAAGTGGGAGGGAGACCGCTGGGCAGGTGAGGAGGGGGGAGGGTGGGTGGAGCGGGGGGGAGGGAGCCAGCAGGTGAGGAGGGGGGAGGCAGCAGGTGAGGAGGGGGGGCGGGTGGCTGGAGCGGGGGGGGGGGGGGGGGAGGGAGCCAGCAGGTGAGGAGGGGGGGGCGGGTGGTGGGTGGAGCAGGGGGGAGGGAGGCAGCAGGTGAGGAGGGGGGCGGGTGGGTGGAGCAGGGGGGGAGGGAGCCAGCAGGTGAGGAGGGGGGGGGGGGGGTGGAGCCGGGGGGGTAGGGAGCCAGCAGGTGAGGAGGGGAGTGTGGATGTGGGGGAGGGGGGGTGAGTGTGGTGTTGGGGGGGGGGGGGAGGTATTGTTCTGAGCTCATTGGGCCCCTCACTGGTACCGGGAGAGCCGACATCTTCCTGTTTTGTTTTCAGGATCGCTCCAAGGAAGAGCCGACACAGAGAGGCCAGGAAGACACGAGAACCCAGAGAAAGGAAGAAGCCGGGACCCAAACCAGGATGGAAGAACGTCATCAAAAGAGAGCGGTTAGTGTGGCGCCATTTCTCTCAGGAATTATAAACAAATATCGCAATTCAACAATAATCCTACTTGTAAAAAAACAGTCAGTTTCTGCAAAGTTACAAAAGTTGAACTATAAACTCAGCAATTGGGAGATCAAATCTTCAGACATCCACAAAGCACAAGCTGTCAGTCAATCTACACTCACCGGGCACTTTATTAGGTCCGCCTGTTCCATGGCTCCGTCACACAAATGGCTAATCAGCCAATCACATGGCAGCAACTCAATGCGTTTAGGCATCTAAATGTGGTGAAGAGACTTTCTGAAGTTCAAACCGAGCATCAGAATGGGGAAGAAAGGGGATTTAAGTGACTGAACGTGGTATGGTTGTTGGTGCCAGACGGGCCGGTCTGAGAATTTCACAAACTGCCGATCTCCTGGGATTTTCCTGCACAACTATCTCCGGGGGTTACAGAGAATGGTCCAAAAAAGAGAAAATATCCAGTGAGCTGTAGTTGTGTGGAGGAAAATGCCTTGTTGAGGTCAGAGGAGAATGGGCAGACTGGTGGGAGATGATAGAAAGGCAACAGGAACTCCAATAACCCCTCATTACACCCAAGGTATGCAGAATACTAAGAACAGGAAACGGAGGCCACAATTCGCACAGAATCACCAAAATTGGATGATAGAAGATTGGAAAAACGTTGCCTGGTGTGATGAGTCTGGATTTCAGCTGCGACATTCAGATGGTAGGGTCAGAATTTGGCGTAAACAACATGAAAGCATGGATCCATCCTGCCTTGGTGTATCAATGGTTCCTTCCTTAGGCTGGTGGTGGTGGTGTCATGGTGTGGGGGGATCCATCCTTCCTTGTATCGATGGTTCAGGCTGGGGGATGGTGTTCCCGCCTTGTATCAATGGTGTGGCTGTGGTGGTGGTGGGGATCCATCCTGCCTTGTATCATCGGTTCATGCTGGTGGTGGTGGTGTCATGGTGTGGGGGATCCATCCTGCCTTGTATCAATGGTTCAGGCTGGTGGTGGGTGGTGTCATGGTGTGGGGGATCCATCCTGCCTTGTATCAATGGTTTCAGGCTGGTGGTGGTGTCATGGTGTGGGGGATCCATCCTGCCTTGTATCAATGGTTCAGGCTGGTGGTGGTGGTGTCATGGTGGTTGGTGGATCCATCCTGCCTTGTATCAATGGTTCAGTTCAGGTGGTGGTGGTGGTGTCATGGTGTGGGGGATCCATCCTGCCTTGTATCCATGGTTCAGGCTGGGGGTGGTGTCATGGTGTGGGGGATTTTTCATGGCACTAGCATGGTGGACCTCATAAAGTGGCCGGTGAGTGTATATCTCAGATGGTTTCAATTGTAAGGCTCATACATGAAGAATGTTGTACACACGGAAGGATGCCGGTGTCAATATCCCCATCACTGATAGAACACGATTGGTTGGTGTGACGTTTCACATGAAGTAATATCTCTTTTCATCCTGCCGCCACGTTGTGAGCGGGGGCTGGGATCCATCCGAGTGTACAAGAGAACATGGAAGGGGAGAGGCGTGGAGCCCCCATTAGTGCAGCAGATGAACGCATGATTCCATGAACGCTCTTTTATACCCTTTTTGATCATGGAGAACAGGGAAGGGGGGTCAGAGGTGTGGAGGTGTGTGCAGAGATTTTTCATGGCATGCATGGCGGGGACCTTTTTATTGGATAAAATTAGGCTCCATCGGTGTCTGTCCTACTTCTCAAGGATTAGAATTCAACACGACACAGAAAGCTCTGTATTTATCACGATAGAAGAAGGATACAAGGCCAAGTCCCTTCCTCCCGGCAATGACTAACCGGTGAGTGGGCCACAATGGCAGTGATTGGGCGGTGGGGGCCCCGGGTCATAAATCTAAGTGCAGGCCTCTTGTACCGGATTGGCTGGTTGGCCCTTCGCCTGAAGGAGGGGGGAAGTTTGCCACAAGTTGAGGACTGCAAAGCAAACTGACGAGAGGAGACAACAGCCGAATCTTCTACTCCTCCTACCAGCCCATCCCCCACAGTAACATTTGTACCACTAGCCCCTCCCTCTTAGATTTGCAAACTCCCAGATCAGCCCCCTCCCTCTTAGATTGAAGCTCCCATTTTCAGGCCTCCCTCTTTTGTAAGCTGGATAGGCCCTCCCTTAGATTGTAAACTCCCAGGATCAGCGTCTCTCCTTCATTGTAAGCTCCCAGGATCAGCCCCTCCCTCTTAGATTGTAAGCACAGCCCCTCCCTCTTGGATGTAAGCTCCCAGAATCAGGCCCTCCCTCTTAGATTGTAAGCTCCGGATCAGCCCCTCCCTCTTAGACTGTAAGCTCCCAGGGTCAGGGCTCTCCCTTAGATTAAGAAGCTCCCGGGATCAGGCCCTCCCCCTTAGATTGGCCAAGTCCCTCCCCTCCTTTGTAAGCTCCCGGGATCAGCCCCTCCCCCTCCCTCCTTGGCAATGTACTCCCGGTGGCCCTCCCCCTTAGTGTCAGCCCCGGAATCAGCCCCTCCCTGATTGTCAGCGGTCCGGTAATCAGGGCCCCTCCCTCATAGATTCTCAGCTCCATCAGGCCCCTCCCTCTTAGATTGTAAACTCCCGGGATCAGTGGCTCTTAGATTGTAAACTCCCGGGATCAGCCCCTCCCTCTTAGATTGTAAACTCCCGGGAATCAGCCCCTCCCTCTTAGATTGGATAGCCCCTCCTCTTAGATTGTAACTCCAAAGCAAGCTCCCAGGATCAGCCCCTCCCTTAGATTGTAAACTCCCAGGATCAGCCCCTCCCCTCTTAGATTGTAAGCTCCCGGGATCTAGCCCCTCCTCTTAGATTGTAAACTCCCAGGATCAGGGCCTCCACCTAGACATTTGTAAACTCCCTAGCCCCTCCCTCTTAGATTGTAAACTCCCAGGATCAGCCCCTCCCTCTTAGATTGTAAGCTCCCAGGGTCAGGCCCTCCCTCTTAGATTGTAAGCTCCCAGGATCAGCCCCTCTCTCTTAAATTGTAAGCTCCCAGGATCAGGCCCTCCCTCTTAGATTGTAAGCTCCCGGGATCAGCCCCTCCCTCTTAGATTGTAAGCTCCCGGGATCAGCCCCTCCCTCTTGATTGTAAGCTCCCGGATCAGGCCCTCCCTCTTAGACTGTAAGCTCCCGGGATCAGGCCCCTCCCTCTTAGATTGTAAGCTCCCGGGATCAGCCCCTCCCTCTTAGATTGTAAACTCCCGGGATCAGCCCCTCCCTCTTAGATTGTAAGCTCCCGGGATCAGCCCCTCCCTCTTAGATTGTATTGGATCAGGGCCTCCATCCTAGATTGTAAACTCCCAGGATCAGCCCCTCCCTCTTAGATTGTAAGCTCCCAGGATCAGCCCCTCCCTCTTAGATTGTAAACTCCCAGGATCAGCCCCTCCCTCTTAGATGTAAACTCCCGGGATCAGCCCCTCCCTCGTAGATTGTAAACTCCCAGGATCAGGGCCTCCATCCTAGATTGTAAACTCCCAGGATCAGCCCCTCCCTCGTAGATTGTAATGGCGCCATAAATCCTGTATAATAATAATAACAGGCAGCATATTATCCGTATTGCGAAGGGCGGGGTGATTTCAGCTTTCCCAGCATGCCACGCCCATGGGAGGAGCCTCAGGAATGGTCGCACCGCGTGTATCTCAGCAATATTCCATTGTCTTCCAGGGAGGAGCTGCCTACAATCTACAAGTGTCCTTATCAGGGCTGCACTGCCGTGTACAGAGGTGCGGATGGGATGAAGGTACGTAGAGCACTCCGGCTGAGCCTGAATGTCACTCCCGGAACACGTCATTCCCGGAACACGTCACTCCCGGAACACGTCCTGACCTCTCCCCTGTCTTACAGAAACACATTAAGGAACATCACGAGGAGGTGCGGGAGCGACCCTGCCCCCATCCCGGCTGCAACAAAGTGTTCATGATAGACCGCTACCTGCAGAGACACGTCAAGCTCATCCACACAGGTGACGGCACTTGTATCGCCTACGGGGGGTACGCTCTAATGACCGAGGGGTGTACAGCCACACCCTAACCTGGAGTCCACGCCCACATCGGGGCGTACAGCTAGACTCTCCATTTTAAGAGTTTTAAAGCAAACCTGTACTCTGCCCATTCAGCTCTGCCAATTGTAGGTGTTTGGAGTGTGGGAGGAAACCCACGCAGGCACAGGGAGAACATGCAAACTCCAGGCAGGTGGTGCCGTGGCTGGGATTTGAACCAATGCTAGGTGGAAGTGCTAACCACTGTGCTGAGCATCATGCTGCCGGCTCTCAGCCTTTTCCTGTCATTTGCATACAGGGCTGCTGTTAGAAACCATGGGGCCCCATACAGCCAACCTGACAGCCCCCCCGACCCCCCCCCCCCCAAAAAAAACAGTGAATGATCAGTACTGATCACTCCTTGTGTTCATTCAGGAAAGGAAGTGACTGGTAACATAGTTCCCGGACCCCTCCCCCACTCTCCATCCTGAAGGATCCTTTTGTGTGCTTGCAGCTGGCAGTGGAAAGGAGAGGAGGGAACCTGGCAGCACTGCGGGGGTGGGGGGGGGGGGGGGGTGTCTCCCTCCTCCAATCACAGAATACATTTCATTGTGGGAACAATAGTACCTCTTCTTCAGTAACACGTCCTGCCCTGGGGTGACAATGCTGCTTTTCCATAGATACTGTACAGCGTATCCCAGCACAGGAAGCGTGTCAATGGCAGGATCACCAGGTGGAAAAAAAAAAAAAGAAACCGAATGCAGCCGCTGCCCCTCAGGACCCTCAGGCTGCACATTGGTATATTGTTAGGTTTAGTGCGGCTGTAAGAAATCTTCTTGTCTGTTGTCTGACACCATGCCTGACACCATGCCTGTGATCTGATTCCAGAGGAGAGGAATTACATCTGTGACCAGTGTGGACAGGCCTTCAAGCAGCGGAAACACTTATCTGTGCATCAGATGAGACACTCAGGAGCAAAACCCTTACAGTAAGTACATCACTGCTGACAGCACACCTACCTACCTACCTACCCACCCGATCTCCAGCCCACCGGAAACCAGACAGAAAATACATCCAATGTATTGGGATTAGATTCTGACCACCAACGTATCACATGGACCCCCGAAATGGGCAGCTTACAGCATTAAAGTGTTTCTGAACCCTCAACAGTGACATCCGTCTGTAGATGCAGGAAGCGTGCTTGTTATACTCACTGTGCGGGGTCCGAGAGCGGATATAGTGAACGCGGGGACCGGGGAGAGCGGTTACTGTAGGGGGAGCGGTGCGGGGTCCAGGGAGTGCGGGATATAGTGAACGGGGGTCCGGGGAGGGCGGGTAGAGTGAACGCGGGTCCGGGGAGCGGGTATAGTGAACGCGGGGTCCGGGGAGGGCGGGTAGTGAGTGAGCGGGGTCCGGGGAGGGCGGGATAGAGTGAACGCGGGGTCCGGGGAGGGCGGGTAGAGTGAACGCGGGGTCCGGGGAGGGCGGGTAGAGTGAACGCGGGGTCCGGGGAGGGCGGGTAGAGTGAACGCGGGGTCCGGGGAGGGCGGGTAGAGTGAACGCGGGGTCCGGGGAGGGCGGGTAGAGTGAACGCGGGGTCCGGGGAGGGCGGGTAGAGTGAACGCGGGGTCCGGGGAGGGCGGATACAGTGAACGCGGGGTCCGGGGAGGGCGGATACAGTGAACGGGGTCCGGGGAGGGCGGATACAGTGAACACGGGGTCCAGAGAACATGTCTCCACTGCTCTAGAGTCCAGTGGCGGCGTGCTTTACACCACGGCATCCGACGCTTTGCATTGCACTTGGTGATGGAAGGCTTGGCTGCAGCTGCTCGGCCATGGAAACCCATTCCATGAAGCTCTCTACACACTGTTGTTGGGCTCATCTGAAGGCCACACCAAGTTTGGAGGTCTTTAGCTATTGACTCTGCAGACAGTTGGTGACTTCTGCGCACTGTGCGCTTCAGCATGCGCTGACCCCGCCCTGTCATGTGACGTGGCCTACCACTTGGTGGCTGAGTGGCTGTTGTTCCCAGTGGCTTCCACTTTGTTATAATCTCACTAACAGTTGAGCGTGGAATATTTAGTAGCCAGGAAATGTCCCGGATGGACTTATTGCCCAGGTGGCCACCTATCACGGGACCACGTTGGAGTCACGGAGCTCCTGAGAGCGACCCATTCTTTCACCAATGTTTGTAGAAACAGTCTGCATGCCTAGGGGATGATTGTATACACCTGTGTCCATGGAGGGGATTGGAACACCTGAATCACATGATTGGAGGGGATTGGAACACCTGAATCACATGATATGGAGAGGATTGGAACACCTGAATCACATGATGTGGAGGGGATTGGGAACACCTGAATCACATGATGTGAAGGGGATTGGAACACCTGAATCACATGATATGGAGGGGATTGGAACACCTGAATCACATGATGTGAAGGGGATTGGAACACCTGAATCACATGA
Organism: Staurois parvus; assembly: GCA_951230385.1. NCBI lineage: Eukaryota > Metazoa > Chordata > Amphibia > Anura > Ranidae > Staurois > Staurois parvus. The sequence continues at coordinate 94,850 of CATNWA010016884.1, read as the reverse complement.
TGTGAAGGGGATTGGAACACCTGAATCACATGATATGGACACCTGAATCACATGATGTGAGGGGATTGGGACACCTGAATCACATGATGTGAAGGGGATTGGAACACCTGAATCACATGATGTGGAGGGGATTGAAACACCTGAATCACATGATGTGAAGGGGATTGGAACACCTGAATCACATGATGTGAAGGGATTGGAACACCTGAATCACATGATTTGGGGGGCGGGGACAATACGTCGGGCACTATAGTGTACTAAGTATAACATCATCTTTTATATTGTACACAAAAATGGGTTTTGTATTGTTTTCTTCACAATAAAACTTAAAAGTGTATTTTTTTCCCCAAAAATTGCGTTTGGAAAAAATGCTTCACAAATACCATGTAAAAAAAAATTGTAAAAACCACCAATTTATTCTCTAGGGACTCAGCTTTATAAAATATATGTTTGGGGGTTCTAAGAAATTTTCTAGCAAAAAGTACAGATTTAAAAATGTAAAAAAAAAAAAAATGCCAGAAATGGTGGGGGGCTGACGTGGTTAACCCCTTTGCACCTGCGCCTCCCAACCTTTTAAGTTTCAGAAGCCAGGAGGCGGGGCATAGTTGTAGGGTCATGTGACTGCTGTGATTCGCTGTCACATAATCAGAAAAGGTCCCGATCACAAGGGGAGATCGGGACCTTTCTGTGAGTCACGGACACGTGCTGGGAGCGGGCAGGGCGCGCGCTCTCAGCACATATGTATCTTCAAATGGTACGAAAATATGCGGCCGCTCGGCGTCAAGACCCCAGACACCTTGAGGTTGCATATTTGCGTGTGCTCGGCCTCTAGGGGTTAATCTCCTCCCTGGAACTTCGTGGTTCCGTCACGCTTTGATGTCTTTGTACGCGGGCCGAAGCACACATAGCTTTGTACATCATCTGATCGGTCATGTGACCGCGTTGTCTAACACATTCCCGTTCCTTTTCCTCCCGTCAGATGTGAAGTGTGCGGCTTCCAGTGCAGACAACGCGCGTCACTCAAGTACCACATGACCAAGCACAAGGCTGAGGCCGACCTGGAGTTTGCATGCGACCAATGCGGGAAACGTTTTGAGAAGGCGCACAATCTCAACGTGCACATGTCTATGGTCCACCCGCTCACCCAGAGCCCGGCCAAGCCCCCGGAAACCGAACCCGATACCCCCTCAGGGACGATGGAAGCTGTGAAACCAGAACTGGCTCAACAACTGCCCAGCTGAGGACTGGACAGGAAAAAAAAAAATGGAAGACTTAACTTTTTATACTCTTTTTTTAATTGTTTTGCTGTTCGGAGCACAAAGCCGACCCACCAAGTCCTTCCATTTCACACAGTGAACATAAAACAAAGTCTTATTTTTTTTGTGGTGGCACTCCAGGCGTCCCCCCCCTGAGGTGCTCCCTCCATGAACTGGAAACCAGGCGAGTCGCTGCAGAGCAGTGTTACCGCCCCCCTCTTTGGTTTACGTTCTAACATAACAGTAGGTAGATCGGCGGATAATTTATGATATTAACTGGAAGCCTTTGAATAAATTATTTACACAGTAAACAGTGGCGGCTGGTCCTTGCAATGACTCGACCATCGATCGTTCCGTATACTTCCTGCACAAACCACACCGGCGGCACAGCCACGCGGGGGGGGGGGGTTGTCATTAATGGCGGACTAAAACAGCTCCGGCTCATCGGGGGGAGTCGTCATTAATGGCGGACTAAAACAGCTCCGGCTCATCGGGGGGAGTCGTCATTAATGGCGGACTAAAACAGCTCCGGCTCATCGGGGGGAGTCGTCATTAATGGCGGACTAAAACAGCTCCGGCTCATCGGGGGGAGTCGTCATTAATGGCGGACTAAAACAGCTCCGGCTCATCGTACAAAGAGTCGTCCTCGAAGCTCCGCAGGACATTCTTAAGCAAGCCGGCCAGCTCAGGGTCCTTCTCATCCCACGAGTCCACAATCTGCAGATGACAACATATCATTCATACATTTAAGAGAAGGGAATTGGGGGGGGGGGGGGGGGAAGATTAACCCCTTCATGCCTGAGGGTAAAACAAAAATCTTAATGCCCAAGCACAATTTTACAACATTGACACGTTAGTAAAACCGTCCGTAGCATCACAACTACTTCGTACATCCGGATTATACCGCGATTTTGTTCAGGACAGATTGGGCTTCATTTGGTGGTAAATGGTAACGGATATCTTCAGATTTTTTTTTTTATTATCAAAGGAAAACTGGCCCAAAATAATAAAAAAAAAATATTTTTTTTAATTTAGCTGTGTGCTTCTCGTTACTATAACCGACCACCAAAGAGCAACCCAAAATAAATTCTCCAGCTCCTGACGATCGCAGCGATACCACATGTGTGTGTAATTTGTTGTTTGTACCCGGAGTACGGCCCAGAAACAATAGGGAGCATTTTATTTTTGGGGTTTTTTTTTTTTTTTTTTACCTAAAACACACTGATACCCATTTAAAAATTAAAAAAAAATTAAAACTCCTGACCTTTGACCCAAACACTGACCCCGGCACTGAACTAGATAAAACCTTGATTTAGGTATTTTTTCTTTATTTTTTAAACACTTTTTTTTCTCTATGCCAGGAGTTAAGAGAGTTACAATGTATCTCTCTCTTCCATTCATAGAACAAAAAAAACAAAACAAGGGGGCCGGGCTATACAGTGACTGATCACTGTGATAGCCAATCAGAGGCTCTCACAGCAATCATGTGACCCGGAGTTGGGATTCCTGGGACCCGATCATTAGACCGTCTTTGTGCTGGGAGTGCGCGCAGGGACCGGGCCCCGGGGCTCTCAGTCACACCCTGGTCTTTGTGCTGGGAGTGCGCAGGGACCGGGCCCCGGGGCTCTCAGTCACACCCTGGTCTTTGTGCTGGGAGTGCGCAGGGACCGGGCCCCGGGGCTCTCAGTCACACCCTGGTCTTTGTGCTGGGAGTGCGCAGGGACCAGGCCCCGGGGCTCTCAGTCACACCCTGGTCTTTGTGCTGGGAGTGCGCAGGGACCGGGCCCCGGGGCTCTCAGTCACACCCTGGTCTTTGTGCTAGGAGCACACGCTGCGGCGCACTCCCAGCACAAAGACAGGTACGCAAATATACGGCCCCACGGAAAAAAGCCCATTGTTGTGAGGACGCATATGTGTGACGTCGGCACGAAGGGGTTAAAGCCCATTGCTAGGAAAATTTCCTCATAAGGGCTGGGAGTCCGGCCCGTATGACGCCTGACCCCCCAGGCTGGACTCTCAGAACATAAAAGGCCAGAATGAAGTGTCGCTCAGGACCGGCGGCTCTGGACTGAGGAAGATGTCGCGGAGTATGAAGGGTGTAAGTACAGCTTGGGTACTTACCACTGTATACAGGAGGCTGGGGGATGATGGGAAAATAAGAAATTAAAAATATAAATTAAAATGTGGAGTTCTACTTTAAAGCAGACATTCACTTTAACCTCTTCCCGTCCGGCTCATGTAGATAAACAGCCGGATGGGAGCGCTGCCGATGTTTCTAAACATCACCCGCGTTCACTGCCTGTGCGTGCTCCCTGAGAGCGCGCGGCACCACAATTGGTGCCTGCTGTGTCCGGAGGAGACAGCGGAACACCAATCACTGTAAGGGATGTCTGTGTGATTTCCTGACATCATTGCTTACTACGTGTGAAATCTGTGAATGATCACCGAGATCACATGGTACAGGGCCATTCACAGCAGCCTTGTACCATGTGACAAGCTGTGTCCGGACTGGAAGGGGAAGTGTCCGGACTGGAAGGTGGGGGGGGAAGTGTCTGGACTGGAAGGGGGGGGGGGGGGTGGGTGGGGGGTGTCCGGACTGGAAGGGGACTGGAAGGGGGGGGTCCGGACTGGAAGGGGGGGGGGGGGGGGGGGAGTGCCCGGACTGGAAGGGGGGGGGGAGTGTCCGGACTGGAAGGGGGGGGGGAAGTGTCTGGACTGGAAGGGGGGGAGGAACGTCTGCACTAGAAGTGGTTAATAGACATTCCACCACAAGTGCAGATCACACAGGACCCCGACTACATGGGACCAGACATACCTGGGGCAGGCGACTCCTGAATGCAGCACTTGTGTGTTGGCTCTTCAGAATGCAGCTAAGAAGAAACTGGCGCCCCCTGTGGAAGACAGACTGTGGATCGTCCTACGAGGAGCAGAAAGGAATTCAGTTATTCGTCAGCCAGCAGTCATGACTTCTACATTACAGTCCAATCTGGAACCCAGACCTGCAGGGGATGGAGAAGAGGACTGCCATCCAGAAAGAGTTGGAAGAGCTGCGTGTACATCTCTAGGGAAATAGGAAGAAAGTCCTGCTGCCTGACCACACGTTCCACCGGAAGAGACACCGCCAAGCTGCTGAAACAAAACACAGGTCACCGGAACCCTGAAACGTCGGAAATCGGCATTACGGAACCCTTCTGCCTTATTGCTGCTTTGCTGCGCTGTTTGGGTGCCCACAGACCTGGAGGATTAGCTGGACATGGAGGACCATCAGCTGGACATCGAGGACCATCAGCTGGACATAGAGGACCATCAGCGGACATGGGGGACCATCAGCCGGACATGGGGGACCATCAGCCAGACATGGGGGACCATCAGCCGGACATGGGTGATCCAAACACCTTAATGCTCGGTTCACATCTGTGCGGGTGGTGCCGCTGTGGATCCGCACAAAAATCTGGAGGAATGCGGGACCCACGGGAGGGTGTCAGTAGTTCTGGGAACCGAGGTCTGCGTTTTCAAAGGAAGTGCAGGGTCTTCTTCCCTGCATGTCCCGGGGCTCCATTCCTGCCCCGGGACTCCTGCCTGCGCAAAACGTGCCCGCATGGCCGCATAGATGTGAACCGAAGGCAAGTAACCGGTCAAACTGCTGCAATATAAAATCGCTTGATTTGGCTACGATTTCACATGCGATTTCTGAAGATTTTATAGCAATTTGTGACGATTTTCAACAATTTCTTGCAATTTGCAGAGCGATCTCCATTACATTCGATGTACGTGAAATCGCAACAAAATTGCAGAAAAAGTCAGGCAGGAACTACTTTAGAAATTGTGCCGCAGCAAAGCGCACGTGTTAAGACACCGACATTCATTAGATGTGATTTCAATTCGCAAATCGCAGCGGTGTGACCGGCACTAAGGCACCAACGTCTACAAAACGGCAAAAACCAAACGTCTACAAAACGCACCAAAAAACGCACCAACGTCTACAAAAACCAACGCACAAAACGCAACGTCTACAAAACGCATGTGTAACCAAGCATTGTCTTTGCTGTTATGAAGGACGATGAGTGAGGCTCGGCATTGCCAGAGTCCCTCATCGCAGGAAGTGATTGGGAAGAGTTTTCAGTGACACCGATCCATTGTCATTGTGAATGTTTAGTGAAGAAGAGGAGAGGAAAAGGAAACGCACAAACGCCGCATTACCAACTGCCTGCCTGTTAAAGCGGAGCTCCGGGTCCCCCCAAAAGTCAGCAGTTACAAATACTGTACAAATGATGTAGCGGCTGACTTCTAATAGGACACTTACCTGTCCTGCGATGTCCTCACCTGAGCCCACCCTTCTAATTCAGGGGCCGCATCTTAAAGCGGAGCTCCACCCAAAAGGGGAAGTTCCGCTTTAAGCCTTTGTCCCCCGCTCCCCATTAAGGATTGGCACCTTTGGGGAGCAGGGGGGTGGGGGGGAGCCGGCACTCGAATTTGACAGGTACCTGGTCCCACTTTTGCTGCGATCGCAACCGGAAGTTGTCCTCCCCTCTCCCTCCCGTAGTCTATGGGGTCATTCACAAAGCGCAGAGCTTCTCGCACATGCTCAGTGGGCACCCGGCTGTGAAGCCGCAAGCTGTCCCCTCCGGGTGCCCACACTGAGGATGCCGGAGCCGGGGAGAGAAGATGGCCGGTGAAATCAGCGATGGTGAGGACACCGCTGGACCCCGGACAGGTAAGGGATCGGTGGTGAGGACACCGCTGGACCCCGGGACAGGTAAGTGATCGGTGGTGAGGACACCGCTGGACCCAGGGACAGGTAAGTGATCGGTGGTGAGGACACCGAGGGACAGGTAAGTGATCGGTGGTGAGGACACGCTGGACCGAGGGACAGGTAAGGGTCTGATTTTAAGAATCAGTAGATAGTTTTTGTAGTTTTTATAGCTGATGATTTTTATTTTTAAGTCAGGGAAAGTGGCAGTGAAGCCTTGCAGATCCACAGCCGGTCTACTACGCATGCGCAAAGTGTGCCGCGCTCTGTGCATGGGTCGCAGTCTTCTGGGATCTGTAAATGTCCCAGAAGGCCGCAGGAGAAGTAGGGGGGCTGAACTTCCACCCCAGATTGCTGATGTGCACCTGACCAAACGTGGGAGGGGGTATCTATCAAAACGAGGTACCCGCTCCCCCCCCCCCCCCCAGAGTGCCAATTGTGGCAGTGGAGGATGCAAACAAGCAGAACTTCCCCTTTTGGGTGGAATTCCACTTTAATGATGTGGCCTGTTGGTGGGTTCACTTACCAGCTGGAAGACAAACGATGGTGACCCCCATTACTATGAGTGGGCTGTGCGGAGGATGGTGACCCCCATTACTATGAGTGGGCTGGGCAGACATGGAGAGCAGTCAGCAGTACACTTATACCTCCCATATATATGGAAACACAAAGAACCTTCCAGAATACAAACATGGAAACTGCCATTCCTGACCTGTGTTTATAGGTGCTCCACAACGGTCATCCATATCACTCCATAAAGTGGCTGTAAACCTCAGACATTAAATATGAACAAAGCACATCCCTCTATATGTGTAAGTCCAGAGCACTGAGTTATGAAGCTGCCTCGTTCCTCCGCTATCAGCATCAGTCAAATCTGACACCAAGAGAAAAAAGGTGACGGGAGGAGCTCCAGCACACAGCTTGTGATTCACAGCCAGCTCTGTTCCTGTAACAACCAACAACCCGTCCCCAGGGGCGGACTGACAACTCATGGGGCCCTCGGGCAATAGGGGATCATGGGGCCCCTGTGTCCTTGCCCAAACTCAAAAAAAGCCTATGAAAAAAAGGTACCAGGGGCATCTCATGGGACCCCGACTACTGACCCCCTGGCCCTCGGGCAGTGCCCGAGTTTCCAAATGGTCAGTCCGCCCCTGGGGTCACATCCATCCAATCAGCTCTCAGAGCTCTCAGTGTGTAATTTCAGCTCCCTTTCCTCCATGCTTCCTGAAGGCACAAAGGCTTTAGTGCATTCTGGACTTTGAATGGATGTAGCACAAGACTGCAGAGAAACAGGTACAACTATTATTGTTTCCTCTCTGTGTATCACCTGACGCCGGTCAACACCGGAGATATGGAGGCAGCCACTTTATCTACTTAGTGATCTGCTGACCTGGAACAAGCAAACAGCCAGGTAAGTGTCACCACACCTGATGCTCATTGCAGTTCCGGGTCAGTAGTAATAGTCAGCCCGGCAGTTCCGGGTCAGTAGTAATAGTCAGCCCGGCAGTTCCGGGTCAGTAGTAATAGTCAGCCCGGCAGTTCCGGGTCAGTAGTAATAGTCAGCCCAGCAGTTCCGGGTCAGTAGTAATAGTCAGCCCGGCAGTTCCGGGTCAGTAGTAATAGTCAGCCCAGCAGTTCCGGGTCAGCAGTAATAATAGTCAGCCCAGCAGTTCCGGGTCAGCAGTAATAGGCAGCCCGGCAGTTTCGGGGTCAGCAGTAATAGGCAGCCCGGCAGTTCCGGGTCAGCAGTAATAGGCAGCCCAGCAGTTCCGGGTCAGTAGTAATAGGCGTTCCGGGTCAGTATTAATAGTCAGCCCGGCAGTTCCGGGTCAGTAGTAATAGGCAGCCCGGCAGTTCCGGGTCAGTAGTAATAGGCAGCCCGGCAGTTCCGGTCAGCAGTAATAGGCAGCCCGGCAGTTTCGGGTCAGTAGTAATAGGCAGCCCAGCAGTTCCGGGTCAGTAGTAATAGTCAGCCCGGCAGTTCCGGGTCAGTAGTAATAGGCAGCCCGGCAGTTCCGGGTCAGTAGTAATAGTCAGCCCGGCAGTTCCGGGTCAGTAGTAATAGGCAGCCCGGCAGTTTCGGGTCAGCAGTAATAGGCAGCCCCAGCAGTTCCGGGGTCAGCAGTAATAGGCAGCCCGGCAGTTCCGGGTCAGCCCAGCCCTGGAGTCTGCGATTTTATGAAGCAGTCATCAGTGACACCCGTCATAGAACCTCCCGCCAGCTCACCCGGCTGTACCTGAAGAACGCCATGGGGAGCAACTTCAGAAACTCTTCAGAGACGGACTGATGGAGGCGACACTTATCTGCAAGACAGGAATTTCGGCATGAACGCAAAGTGAGAGCCAAGCAGGAATCGTCTGCTATCAGCGGTCTGGGTGCAAAAATACTTCAGAGATTCCAAAAACATGCAATCTGGATCTGGACATATTTCAATGTGGGAAACCAACATCTACACTTCGCACTCGTTACATGTGATATATTTTATATCATTTTCATTCTTCAAGTGCCACAAGGTCAGCTGTAGTGCCGGTGAGCTCAAGTCCCGCCCCTCACCCCGCCCATTGGGGAGAAGATGCCCCTTGATGGAAACCACACTGACAGCAAGATCTATAGCAGAAGTACTGTTACAGGGCGGCAGGGCTGCGCAAAATCACGTATATGTACACACAAGATTTGCATTCCTGGGTAGGGGGTGCGCGCGCGTCCTGCCCTACTCGAGCCGCTATTGGCAGCTAGAAATGTCAATCACAGGGTCCCAGCTGGCAATCGGTGATCATCGGGTAAAGGTGACAGGAGAGAGGTCTGTATGTAAACACCACAGGTCTCTCCGCTGTCAGCAAGGACATGCTGCTTTATATCTCTCTGCACAGCACGTCTCCCTAGTAACACAGAACACAGTTAACCCTTTGATTGCCCCTCACGTTAACCTCTTCCTGCCCAGTGCCATTAGTACAGTGTCAGGCTTTTTATTAGCCCTGATCACTGTATTGGTGTCACTGGGGATGTCAGTGACACCATGTCAGTCCCCCCAGTGCCAGAATGTCCGCCGCAGCCCCTCTAAAATTCACTGATCGCCACCATTACTAATATAAAAAAAGTTTTAAATCCCCGTATCTATCCCGCCATTTGTAGACGCTATACTTTTATGTAAACCAAATAATTTACACATTGTGAAGACACGGAGCAGAATACATTTTGGCCGAAATTTATGAAGAAATTGTTTTTTTTTTTTTTTTTTTTACTGCACATTTTATAGCAAAAAGTCAAAAAGTTTTTTTTTTCAAAATTGTCAATCTTTTTTTGTTTATAGTGCAAAAAATAAAAACCGCACAGGGGATCAAACACCACCGAAAGAAAGCTGAATGAGTGGGAGGAAAGGACGTAAATTTAATTTGGGTGCAGCGTTGCATGACCGCGCAATTGTCAGTTAAAGTAACGTAGGGCCGTATTGTAAAAATGGCCTGGACAGGAAGGGGGGGGGGAATCCTCTGCAGGGAGAGAAGGGGGGAATCCTCTGGAGGGGGAGGGGTTAGAGATAACTAGCTGCTGACATTATCCGCCGGCTCACTAACTGAATATCCGAATTCTCCTAATCTTGGCAGCTGATCTATGTAATAAAAGTACAATATTCCCCCCGCCGGCGTTTACTGACATTTGTCTGATTTCAGCTGGAAAGTTGTAATCCAGCTCGCTCCCCTCTCCTCCAGGCACCGGATGGTTTGTATACAGTACTCTAGCGCCATCGTGTGTTCAGCTCCTCCCTATTCAAAAAAAAAAAAAAAATCATCATTAACACCTTAACGGGATTACCGGAGATTTATAGATGAATTCCAGACGCGGGATATCGTTACAGAGTTACTGTTCCAGCTTGGACCAACATGTATATCCCAGACCTGGCCGATGCCCTGGAAGCTGGAAATCACTGAAGTCGGCACCGCTACTACACCACTACTACACCGCTACTACAGTGATCTCCACTTGTTCCGGGTCCTGTGCTGAGCGGCTGCATTCAGAACACAGGAGACTGACCGCTCAGCACCAGGCACCATTCAGAGAATGCTTTGTACTCCCATGCTGAGCGGCTGACCTCCTGTGTTCTGAATGTTGTGAGTGCAGCAAGCCAGCCGCTCAGCACAGGACCCGGAACAAGTGGAGATCACTGTAGTAGCCGTGTAGTAGTGGTGCCGACTTCAGTGATTTCCAGCGGCATCGGCCAGATCTGGGATATACATAGTTGGTCCAAGCTGGATATGAGGTCTGAGTAAGCGCTGAATTTAGCACAAAGCACGTCAGCTTTGTAATGTTCCCGCCATACCCGTGATGTCATTGTAATGTTCCCGCCATACCCGTGATGTCATTGTAATGTTCCCGCCATACCCGTGATGTCATTGTAATGTTCCCGCCATACCCGTGATGTCATTGTAATGTTCCCGCCATACCCGTGATGTCATTGTAATGTTCCCGCCATACCCGTGATGTCATTGTAATGTTCCCGCCATACCCGTGATGTCTCATTGTAATGTTCCCCTCATACCGTGATGATGTCATTGTAATGTTCCCAGCATACCCGTGATGTCATTGTATTGTTCCCGCCATACCCGTGATGTCATTGTAATGTTCCCGCCATACCCGTGATGTCATTTTAATGTTCCCCTCATACCCGTGATGTCATTTTAATGTTCCCCTCATACCCGTGATGTCATTTTAATGCTCCCCTCATACCCGTGATGTCATTTTAATGCTCCCCTCATACCCGTGATGTCATTTTAATGCTCCCGTCATACCCGTGATGTCATTTTAATGCTCCCGTCATACCCGTGATGTCATTTTAATGCTCCCGTCATACCCGTGATGTCATTTTAATGCTCCCGTCATACCCGTGATGTCATTTTAATGCTCCCGTCATACCCGTGATGTCATGTTAATGCTCCCGTCATACCCGTGATGTCATTTTAATGTTCCCCTCATACCCGTGATGTCATTTTAATGTTCCCCTCATACCCGTGATGTCATTTTAATGCTCCCGTCATACCCGTGATGTCATTTTAATGCTCCCGTCATACCCGTGATGTCATTTTAACGCTTCAATAAAGACACCGAGGAGTAGCGCAATATTCCGCTTTGTGTGTTATTACGCACATTGTTAGGTTGGTCCAAGTTGGAACAATGTAACTCTGAATATAAACCGTCTCTGGAATATTGACTTCAGTGATTCTGGAGTCAAGTATTCACCTTCAGCGTCAGCGGGATCAGATCCATGATGGAGAAAAGCAGAAAGCAATCCAACATCTGCAATACAAACGGGAGACTTGGAATCACTTCTGTAGAACAAGAAAAAAACAAAAGAAAAAAAAAAAAAAAAAAGTACAGCTCCCCCTGTTTTCTGTCAACCGTTGGAGACGTCTTGCATTACACCCTCAATGAGAATACTCCTCATCCCCCCCCCCCCCAAAGACCCGGATCTCCTCCTAATCCCCCCCCCACCCCCCTCCTCATCCCCCCCCCCCCCCCCCCCCATCTCCTCCTCATCCCCTCCCCCAGCACCCCCCCCTCCGGCTTGCACCCAGGTTCATGTACCACCTTCTCTCTGTGCCGTCCTTCCCAGTGACCCCCCCCCCCCCCCCGCCCCCCCACGGCAATGTTACATTCTCATATTTGTATCTGTCACACTGGTCCTCTGTCTTCCCCACCTGATCAGGAATGTGGCCCTAGCCCCGTCCATACAGGCTGGAATACACTATCGTTTCTCACTACTATGAAAGTGATCAGGTGACTGTAGAACCGCTTGGATCACGTTTACTGAACAGTCACCAGCTGAAAAAAACTGATACCAAGTTCATGGCTGCAGCTTTGACCGCGTGAAGTCCAGGGTGTTATTAAATGGCCCAAAAACGGCAAGTGGCTAAAAGAGAAATATAGTTTTTTTATTATTATTATCATTTATACTCAGCTAGATGGATGCAGCATCTATCCCCCGACACTTCTAAGACTGAGACCTGAGTGACAAAAGCCGCTGATCGCTCAGCTCTCCGTCTTCATTAAGCAGACAGCCAATGACTGTCAGTCACTACTCTCTGCTCCTCCAGTGCTCACTGCAGCTCTGGGCTGTGGAGGGGGAGGGGGTGGCTGTGTCAATCGGCAGAGCAAGGTGCCGTTCCAGCCATCTGGTGGATCCTGACTGTAAAGTTGGGATTTTTTCTGAGTCTGGACCGGCTGAGTGACGTCATGGAGGAGGGCAATCGTATTGGAAGAGTGAGTTCCCCATTTCAGCCTCTTCAGACAGAATTCTCACCTGCAAAGACTTTGCGCTCAAACTGCCAAGTAAGCCGGGAAGTCTCTTCTGTTGCACTTTGTTCCTTCGGACGGTGAAATGCAGGAAGGCGGCAGAGAGCCAGACGGTGTCAGTGAGGGGCAGAGCCGATCCCTGAGAGAGGAACCTAGAGAACAAATAATCAGCGGACTGAATGGTGGGATCAGGATGTGCCGCTCTCCATCACAGGAACGTTTCTGTACATTACAATAGATCGGGGGTCTCCAAACACTTCAAACAAAAGGCCGGTTTACGATCCTTCAGGCTTTTGGGGGGCCAGATCCTGGTCACTTGGAGTAGAAAATATCCTGCCATCAGTGAGAGCAAACAATGAACCATCTTCAGTAACAGGCCGAGGAGTATTTAGTGTCAGTGGGAGGGATAGTGCCCCATCGTTGGTGTCAGTGGGAGGAATAGTGCCCCATCATTGGTGTCAGTGGGAGGAATAGTGCCCCATCGTTGGCGTCAGTGGGAGGGATAGTGCCCCATCGTTGGCGTCAGTGGGAGGGATAGTGCCCCATCGTTGGCGCCCATGGTTGGCGTCCCCATTGTGGGAGGGATAGTGCCCCATCGTTGGCGCCGGTGGGAGGGATAGTGCCCCATCGTTGGCGTCAGTGGGAGGGATAGTGCCCCATCGTTGGTGTCAGTGGGAGGAATAGTGCCCCATTGTTGGCGTCAGTGGGAGGGATAGTGCCCCATCATTGGCGTCAGTGGGAGGGATAGTGCCCCATCGTTGGTGTCAGTGGGAGGGATAGTGCCCCATTGTTGGCGTCAGTGGGAGGAATAGTGCCCCATCATTGGTCAGTCAGTGTCAATAGTGCCCCATTGGAGTCAGTGGGAGGGATAGTGCCCCATCGTTGGCGTCAGTGGGAGGAATAGTGCCCCATCATTGGTGTCAGTGGGAGGAATAGTGCCCCATCGTTGGTGTCAGTGGGAGGAATAGTGCCCCATCGTTGGTGTCAGTGGGAGGGATAGTGCCCCATCGTTGGTGTCAGTGGGAGGGATAGTGCCCCATCGTTGGTGTCAGTGGGAGGGATAGTGCCCCATCGTTGGTGTCAGTGGGAGGGATAGTGCCCCATTGTTTGTGTCAGTGGGAGGGATATTGCTCCAAGGGCCGGATAAAGGCAAGCAAATGGCCGCATCCGGCCCCAGGGCCACAGTTTGGAGACCCCTGCAATAGATGAAAGGATGTAACCTGGACTCTCTCACCTGTCCACATCTGCTTGCACTTCCCGCAGCGTTTCAATTTCCTTCGGCAAGTCAGCTCCATACAGGCCGTTCCACTGACACCTGACGGCTGCGTCCAGCTGAGGCCACCAAAGCTTCATAGCAGAAAACACAAAGTGTTAGAACCTCTGCAATCACAATTTATGACGTCACTGGAGGGAGGACAAGGAGACCTCAATGCCCAATAATGAATACAAGAACTGAGCCCCACAAACAGGAGGAGGGAGTTCTGGGTAATCGCCATCAGATGATGGTCAGAAGGCTTTCCTTTTTTGAAAAAAAACAGATTTACAATCAAAAGCTACAGAAAAAAAAAAATAAAGAAGATAGTATTAACCACTTCCCGTCCGGCCCATGTACATAAACGGCTGGACGGGGGCAGTGCAGGGGTGGGTTGCCGTCTATAAATGTCCTCCCTGCTTACCTGCCTGTGCACGCTCCCTGCCATCCGTTCCCCTCTGCGTCCTCCAGACACATCAGAACACCAATCGCTGTATGCGACCTCTGTGTGAGGTCCCGATCATGTGATCCCTGGATTGGCCAATCAGTGATCACATGAACATTAGTAAACTGTCACTTCCTGACATCACTGCTTACTATGTGTGAAATCTGTGAATGATCACAGAAGGTCACATGGTACAGGGCCATTCACAACAGCCTTGTACCATGTGACAAGCTGTGACCAATCACAGCTCTCACAGTATTTCTCAATGGCTGCAAGAATGCAGACAGAGAGAGGGAGAAAATGATTGTACAGCCTTTATGGGTGTAAAAGCAATCAGTGTAAAAAAAAAAAAAAAAATCTTCATGAACCCCCACAAGTAGTACAGTGCACGCCGCACGGTTCGCTCCCAGCACAAAGACCGCAGTGTCACTGAGAGCCCAGAGTCCCGGTCTAACGATCAGGACCCGGGACTCCAGATTGTACAGATTGTCACTGTACAGCCTGGCCCCCTTGAGTTTTTTTCTCTCTCTATGAATGGAGGAGAAACATTGTATCAGTATATACATTCTGTTATACATTGTATCATTATATACATTCTATTATACATTGTATCATTATATACATTCTGTTATACATTGTATCATTATATACATTCTATTATACATTGTATCATTATATACATTATGTTATACATTGTATCAGTATATACATTCTGTTATACATTGTATCATTATATACATTCTATTATACATTGTATCATTATATACATTATGTTATACATTGTATCATTATATACATTCTGTTATACATTGTATCATTATATACATTCTATTATACATTGTATCATTATATACATTCTGTTATACATTGTATCATTATATACATTCTATTATACATTGTATCATTATATACATTATGTTATACATTGTATCAGTATATACATTCTGTTATACATTGTATCATTATATACATTCTATTATACATTGTATCATTATATACATTATGTTATACATTGTATCATTATATACATTCTGTTATACCTTGTATCACTATATACATTCTATTATACATTGTATCATTATATACATTCTGTTATACATTGTATCATTATATACATTCTGTTATACATTGTATCTACATAACTCCTGGCATAGAGAAAAAAAAATGTTTGTTAAAAAAAAAAAAAAAAAAAAAAAAAGATAAATATTAAAAAGATATAAAAAAAAAAATACCTAGATCAAGTTTTGATCTAGTTCAATGCCAGGGTTAGTGGTTGAGTCAAGGTCAGGGTCAAAGGTTAGGATTTACAAAAAAAAAAAAAAAAAAATTGGGTGTCAGTGTTAATGTCAGTTTGTTTTATGTAAAAGAAAAGAAAAAAAAAAAAAACCACAAAATGCGCACTATTGTTTCTGGGCCGTACTCCGGGTACAAACAACAAATTACATACATATATAGGGTATCGATGCGATCGTCAGGATCTGGAAAATGTATTTTGGGTTGTTCTTTGGTGGTAGGTAATGGTAGTAACAAGAAACACAAAGCAAAATAATAAAAAAAAGTTTTGTTTTTTTTTACTATTTTGGGCCAGTTTTCCTTTGATAAAAATAATAATAAATAAATAAAAAAAAAAAAGGAAAATCCATTACCATTTACCACCAAATGAAGCCCAATTTAAAAAAAAAAAAAAAAGCGGTATAATCCACCTGGATGTATGAAGTAGTTGTGGTAATACGGACGGTTTTACTAACACGTCAACGTTGCAGAATTGTGCTTAGGCATTAATATTTGTTTTACCCTCAGGCATGACGGGGTTAAGGAATGGCATCCAATAAACTGGTCCAGAGATACCAGGAGCACTGCACAGAGGAGGTGATGGGGCTCCCCCAATGTTGAACATAAAGGCCATACAAAGTCGGTATAAATACCGACAGCTCACAATTCTAGGTCAGAAAACGTCCCGGCCAGCCAGGAAACGCCATTCTAACCGCCAGACATGAGATGTCAGTTTTCTTTTGCGTGTATATGATTTTGGGGATTTGGTGACGGAATGAATTTACTGGACCTACTACTTCTATGGACTGTGACGAGGGTGGAAGGGACGTACCGCAGCAGAGGTCATCACAATGGGGCAGTGTGTATAGGCGGCGGTGAGAACAGAATTCACAGCTTCTTCTGGATCCTCACACTGAGCGCTGGAGCTCAACAATCCCTGCGGAAAATCAGAAACACCAACAATGAGGATATGAAAGCAGAGGGATGGCCACTACAGTAACATCTGTGAGAAAATAGAAGCCCCGGAAAGGATGACCATATTTACACCATATGGCCCCAAGTATGTGGATATAGTGAAGGGTACAACTAATGCTACAGAATACAAAGACACCTGTGTGCCACCTTGTGGTCACAGTTTGGTGAAGACCCTTTTCTGTCCCCCCATGAGGGTCTCTTGTGTACAAAGCCAGCTTCATAGAGACATGGATGACCAGTTTAGTGTGGAGGAACTTGAATATCTCGCCCAGAGCCCTGACCTCAACTTTACTGAACAGCCTTGGTATGTAATGGAACCCCGATGGTGAGCCAGGTCTTCTCATCCAACATCAGTACCTGACCTCTCCAATGTTCTTTTGGCTGACTGGACACAACTTCCCACAGACACACTCCAAAATTATGAGGAAGGCCTTTCCAGAACAGTAAAGCCAGCTCCGTGAAGACAAGGATGACCAGTTTGGTGTGAAGGAACTTGAATATCTTGCCCAGAGCCCTGACCTCAAGTCTACTGAACAGTCTTGGTATGTAATGGAACCCCGATGGTGAGCCAGGTCTTCTCATCTAACATCAGTACCTGACCTCACCAATGTTCTTTTGGCTGACTGGACACAACTTCCCACAGACACACTCCAAAATTATGAGGAAGGCCTTTCCAGAAGAGTAAAGCCAGCTCCGTGAAGACAAGGATGACCAGTTTGGTGTGGAGGAACTTGAATATCTTGCCCAGAGCCCTGACCTCAACTCTACTGAACAGCCTTGGTATGTAATGGAACCCCGATGGTGAGCCACGTCTTCTCATCCAACATCAGTACCTGACCTCACCAAATATTCGTTTGGCTGAATAGGCACAAATTCCAACAGATAAAAAAAAAGGTTGAGGGACAGCAGGCACATACAGGAGTGTACACCTCACAATTCAATATATAAAATGTCTAATAAAAGTCCATCCACTAAGGGCAAGCTCACCCAGGAGCAGCAGCAGGCTCTAAAGCACAAAAAACCAGAAGCGCCTCTAAGTGTAGAAGGATCAAGCAATGTTAATAAAACCCAAAACACCCAAAAAGGAACGCTCACACGTGTGAAATATAAAGCAGGCTTATCTGAAAAACAATGGGAGGTAGATGGTATGGGGGGGGGGGGGGGGGATATGTTCACTAACATTTACTTTTAAAATATAAAGTGTCATTTATATGTCAATAAAAAATGATTTTACCCTGAAGAAGTGGGCGGTGAGGTCATAAGGCAGAGCACATCCTCGCTGGCTGATGTTTTTCTGCAAGATGAAAGGAAAACCAAAGCAGACTTCAATCCAAGGCTGACCCAGAGCTGACAATTTACTAAATAAGTACATAAGAAAAAGCTCACCAGATGCTGGCTGACAAACTGAAAGAAGTCATCAGGCTTCAGCGTAGTGCGGCCTCTGTCGGTGTACGGCCTGATGAGGAGGGAAGAGGGAAGTCCCAGGATGATCCTGTACAAAGTCACCAACATCTGTGAGTCCCCTTTAGGGGCTGGCTATATTGTATGTGTGATATACAAAGCTGGCGATATACTATATATATATACAAAGCTGGCGATATATATACACAAAGCTGGCGAATATATATACAAAGCTGGCGATATATATACACAAAAGCTGGCGATATATATATACAAAGCTGGCGATATATATATACAAAGCTGGCGATATATATATACAAAGCTGGCGATATATATATACAAAGCTGGCGATATATAAATACAAAAGCTGGCGATATATATATACAAAGCTGGCGATATATATATATACAAAGCTGGCGATATATATAATACAAAGCTGGCGATATATATACAAAGCTGGCGATATATATATACAAAGCTGGCGATATATATATACAAAGCTGGCGATATATATACAAAGCTGGCGATATATATACACAAGCTGGCGATATATATACACAAAGCTGGCGATATATATACACAAAGCTGGCGATATATATATACAAAGCTGGCGATAAATATACAAAGCTGGCGATATATATATACAAAGCTGGCGATATATATATACAAAGCTGGCGATATAAATATACAAAGCTGGCGATACATATATATACAAAAGCTGGCGATATATATATACAAAGCTGGCGATATATATACAAAGCTGGCGATATATATACACAAAAGCTGGCGATATATATATACAAAAGCTGGCGATATATATACAAAGCTGGCGATATATATACAAAGCTGGCGATATATATACAAAGCTGGCGATATAAATATACAAAGCTGGCGATATATATACACAAAGCTGGCGATATATATATACAAAGCTGGCGATATATATATACAAAGCTGGCGATATATATATACAAAAGCTGGCGATATTATATACAAAGCTGGCGATATAAATATACAAAGCTGGCGATATAAATATACAAAGCTGGCGATATATATATACAAAGCTGGCGATATATATACAAAGCTGGCGATATATATACAAAGCTGGCGATATATATACACAAAGCTGGCGATATATATATACACAAAGCTGGCGATATAAATATACAAAGCTGGCGATATAAATATACAAAGCTGGCGATATATATACACAAAGCTGGCGATATATATATATATTTTATACAAAGCTGGCGAGATAGATATATATATATATATATATATATATATATATACACACACACACACACAGGTCCATAAATATTGGGACATGGACACAATTCTACCATTTTTGGCTCTATACACCACAATGGATGTGAAATGAAAGGAACAAGATGTGCTTTAACTGCAGACTGTCAGCTTTAATTTGAGGGTATTTACATCCAAATCAGGTGAACGGTGTAGGAATTACAACAGTTTGCATATGTGCCTCCCACTTGTTAAGGGACCAAAAGTAATGGGACAGAATAATAATCATAAATCAAACTTTCACTTTTTAATACTTGGTTACAAATCCTTTGCAGTCAATGACAGCCTGAAGTGTGGAACGCATAGACATCCCCAGACGCTGGGTGTCATCCCTGGTGATGCTCTGCCAGGCCTTTACTGCAACTGTCTTCAGTTCCTGCTTGTTCTTGGGGCATTTTCCCTTCAGTTTTGTCTTCAGCAAGTGAAATGCTCCATCGGATTCAGGTCAGGTGATTGGCCATTGCAGAACATTCCACTTCTTTGGTGGCTTTTGCAGTCTGCTTTGGGTCATTGTCCATCTGCACTGTGATTGCTGAGCTCTGACCCAGCAGGGAGCATGCTGGACCTCTGCAGGGAGACCACTGCTTCCAAAAATAATGCATTTGGAATGCATGCAGCAGACTCACACTGAACGTCAGACGGGCTTTAAAACCATTCAATAAATTATTCTGGAAACACTGAAACCGCATCATTTACCTAAATCTGAGTCGTTTTATATATATGTTTTTCATGCTCTCTTATGGTTAGATAGAGCAGAGTGTTCACAGGGCCTCTAGGAAAATCTGCAACTTCTTGGCCCGCAAAAAATCCACCAGTCCCCCCGAGAAGCAAATATTTATAATGATCAATAAAGTGGGGATGAAAACGGACCGTGAACCAAGAGGAAAAACTCTCTCTCTCAAAAAATTTGAAGGTGCAAAATGTGACCATTTTCACCCGGACAGGGTAGACATTCCAAACCTTGTATGAGCAGAACTTATAGATACAGTCAATGAATATTATTGGCTCCAAATACTAGCCCAGCCAATAAAATGAATGCAAAGTGGAGTTAAATGGCGACATTTCCCATCTGACCAAAGTGCATTGCAGAGTAAAATGAAGAAGCAATACCTGCAGCACATGGCGACTTCGCATTGTCTTCTGAGCTGGGCGCCCGTCTCCATGCTGTCTGGTATCTCCGCTAACCTCCGGAGGAACACATCAAGGAGGAAATGAACTTGGATGTTCTTGCCTGAGTGACTCAGTAACCAATCACACACCAACTCCTAGGGAAGAAAACAAACAGGGTCTCATTACAAAGCATCTGAAGTACATTATATTGCCACAAGTATTGTCCCCGCCCTCCCAATCATGTGATTCAGGTGTTCCAATCCCCTCCATATCATGTGATTCAGGTGTTCCAATCCCCTCCATATCATGTGATTCAGGTGTTCCAATCCCCTCCATATCATGTGATTCAGGTGTTCCAATCCCCTCCATATCATGTGATTCAGGTGTTCCAATCCCCTCCATATCATGTGATTCAGGTGTTCCAATCCCCTCCATATCATGTGATTCAGGTGTTCCAATCCCCTCCATATCAGGTGATTCAGGTGTTCCAATCCCCTCCATATCAGGTGATTCAGGTGTTCCAATCCCCTCCATATCATGTGATTCAGGTGTTCCAATCCCCTCCATATCATGTGATTCAGGTGTTCCAATCCCCTCCATATCATGTGATTCAGGTGTTCCAACCCCCTCCATATCATGTGATTCAGGTGCTCCATTCCCCTCCATATCATGTGATTCGGGTGTTTCCAATCCCCTCCATGGACACAGATGTATACAATCAAGCCCCTAGGCATGCAGACGGCTTCTACAAACATTGGTGAAAGAATGGGTCGCTCTCAGGAGCTCAGTGACTCCAAGCGTGGTCCCGTGATAGGTGGCCACCTGTGCAATAAGTCCATCCGTGACATTTCCTGGCTACTAAATATTCCACGCTCAGCTGTTAGTGGGTTTTTAACAAAGTGGAAGCAACTGGGAACAACAGCCACTCAGCCACCAAGTGGTAGGCCACATCACATGACAGAGTGGGGTCAATAGCTAAAGACCTCCAAACTTGGTGTGGCCTTCAGATGAGCCCAACAACAGTGCGTAGAGAGCTTCATGGAATGGGTTTCCATGGCCGAGCAGCTGCATCCAAGCCTTCCATCACCAAGTGCAATGCAAAGCGTTGGATGCTGTGGTGTAAAGCAAGCCGCCACTGGACTCTAGAGCCGTGAAGACGTGTTCTCTGGAGTGACCAATCACGCTTCTCTGTCTGGCAACCCAATGTCTGGGTTTGGCAGTAGCCAGGAGAACGGTACTTGCCTGACTGCATTGTGCCAAGTGTAAAGTTTGGTGGAGGGGGGATTATGGTGGGGGGTGTTTTTCAGGGGTGGGCTTGGTCCCCTAGTTCCAATGAAGGGAACTCTTAAGGCGACATTTTGGCCAATTTCATGCTCCCAACTTTGTGGGAGGAGTTTGGGGATGGCCCCTTCCTGTTCCAACATGACTGCACACCAGTGCACAAAGCAAGGTCCATAAAGACATGGAGGAGCCAGTTTGGGGTGGAGGAACTTGACTGTCCTTCACAGAGTCCTGACCTCAACCCCATAGAACCCCTTTGGGATGAATCAGAGCAGAGACTGCGAGCCAGGCCTCCTCCCCCGACATCAGTGCCTGACCTGACAAATGTGCTTCTGGAAGAATGGTCCAACCTTCCCATAGACACCCTCCTAAACCTTGTGGACGGCCTTCCCAGAAGAGTTGAAGCTGTTATAGCTGCAAAGGGCGGGACCAACTCAATATTGAACCCTACGGACTAAGACTGGGGGGCCATTAAATGTCATGTGTGTGGGAAGGGCGGGGCCAACTCAATATTGAACCCTACGGACTAAGACTGGGGGGCCATTAAAGGTCATGTGCGTGGAAAGGGCGGGGCCAACTCAATATTGAACCCTACGGACTAAGACTGGGTGGCCATTAAAGGTCATGTGTGTGGAAAGGGCGGGGCCAACTTAATATTGGACCCTACGGACTAAGACTGGGGCCATTAAAGGTCATGTGCGTGGAAAGGGCGGGGCCAACTCAATATTGAACCCTACGGACCAAGACTGGGGGGCCATTAAAGGTCATGTGTGTGGAAAGGGCGGGGCCAACTCAATATTGAATCCTACAGACTAAGACTGGGGGGGGGGGGGGGGGCCATTACAGGTCATGTGTGTGGAAAGGCCGGCGACCCAAAACTTGGGGGAATATAGTCTATATACAGGAGGGCGAGGACAATACTTGGGGCAATATAGTGTACCTACACAAAGTAGCCAATCAAATTCTTCCTTTCATTTTCAATTGCACTTTACAAATTGTAGGCACAGGGAGTGTAACTTGGGAACATTTATACAAAAAACATATTGTAGTTTAGATGGAGGTTAAATGGACATCCAGCTCTGTCCCAGAATTCTCAGCAATTACCGTTGACAAGCTCTGGCTGGTTTGTAGACTTACCTGTAAACGACTGAGGATGCCATTGAGACCTGTGTGGCCCCGAGATGGATGACTTCCAGGGCCAAGCTCAGAACTGCAATAAAAAGTGAAATATAGAATTGGCCAAATGAGTGGAGAGATCTACACACAACGTGGTCCACATGGCTCCAGGCAAATATATAAAACAATTTACACTCCGGCACGTTCACTGACCTCCTCCTCCTTGGTCCAGAGCCAGAGGTCCTCCTCAGAGCAGAACAGGACACGATGTAATTCACCTCATTTCATGTGAGCCCAGACTGTTTACATGACCCCCCGCATTCCCTGTATCCGCTCTCCCCGGACCCCGCATTCAGTATATCCGCTCTCCCCGGACCCCGCATTCACTATATCCGCTCTCCCCGGACCCCGCATTCAGTATATCCGCTCTCCCCGGACCCCGCATTCACTACATCCGCTCTCCCCGGACCCCGCATTCACTATATCCGCTCTCCCCGGACCCCGCATTCACTATATCCCCTCTCCCCGGACCCCGCATTCACTATATCCGCTCCCCCCGGACCCCGCATTCACTATATCCGCTCCCCCCGGACCTCGCATTCACTATATCCGCTCCCCCCGGACCCCACATTCACTATATCCGCCCTCCCCGGACCCCGCATACACTATATCCGCTCTCCCCGGACCCCACATTCACTATATCCGCTCTCCCCGGACCCCACATTCACTACATCCGCTCTCCCCGGACCCCGCATTTACTGTATCACTGTATCCGCTCTCCCCGGACCCCGCATTCACTATATCCGCTTTTCCCGGACCCCGCATTCACTATATCCGCTCTCCCCGGACCCCGCATTCACTATATCCGCTTTCCCCGGACCCCGCATTCCCTATATCCGCTCTCCCCGAACCCGGCATTCACTATATCCGCTCTCCCCGGACCCCGCATTCACTGTATCCGCTCTCCCCGGACCCCGCATTCACTGTATCCGCTCTCCCGGACCCCGCATTCACTATATCCGCTCTCCCCGGACCCCGCATTCACTACATCCGTTCTCCCCGAACCCCGCGTTCACTGTATCCGCTCTCCCCGGACCCCGCATTCAGAATTAACCCCTTAGGTCCCACAGTGAGTATAACCAGCATGCTTTCCGGCATCTACAGACTGATTGTACTGTTGTGGGTTTAGTAACACTTTAACGTTCATTATAGGTCCATAAAACAGGCAGGAGGCAGTGTAATAGCAGATGAAGTCTGCAGAAATAACAAGTGTGAACACGTGTAGTCACCCTCCGTATAGTTTGCAGTAACAGCACAGCGGAGGTGGTCGGGTCACAAGGATATCAGAATGAATCTAACAATCTATGTATAGCAGTGCTGAGTATGATCAGCTGCGTGATTATCTAGTGACGGGCCGACCAATAAAGTGAACCTGAGCTCCGGTCAAAGCAACAGCTTCACTTAAACGTTGTCCTCTGACAATTGGAACACAGTTACCAGAGACATGTCGGGGGAGGGGACAGTCTTCAGCCCCGACTAGTATATAAAGCTTACACAGGGTGTCCCGTTCCTTGTTACTGCAGGAGAGCAAAAGGAAGACAAGTACAAGCTCCAGGGGGAGCGGACTGTGACGTGAAGCTGTTGCCTTGACCTGCATAGGCCCAGGTTTACTTTAACCAGTTCCCTACCGCGCCATAGCTGAAGGGCGGCTACAGTGCGGTTGTCCGGTTCTGGTCCATGGATGTCATTCCAGAACATGCCCCCTGCGGAGCGCACCCAGCGCCAGCGGTGATCATTGTGTCCTACGGACAGAGCTGATCACGTGATATAGTAAACGGCCAATCACGGCAGCCTTTTAGCACGTGATCAGCTATGTCCAATGACACAGATCACGGGATAAATACAGTTGCTGATTATCAGCTGCACTTTCCTCGCACTGTGACAGCATGAGGAAACTACTGCCAATAACCAGCAATTGTCAAAGAAGTGATTGGCACTGATCATCAGGGCACTAATCAGTGCCCAGCAGTGCCACCTATCAGTGAAGCATCATCAGTGCTGCCTATCAGTGCCGCCTATCAGTGCAGCATCATCAGTGCCACCTGCCTGAGCCCAGCAGTGCCACCTATCAGTGAAGCATCATCAGTGCCGCCTATCAGTGCAGCATCATCAGTGCCACCTGCCTGAGCCCAGCAGTGCCACCTATCAGTGCAGCATCATCAGTGCTGCCTATCAGTGCTGCCCACTTGAGCCCAGCAGTGCCACCTATCAGTGCAGCATCATCAGTGCCACCTATCAGTGCAGCATCATCAGTGCCACCTATCAGTGCAGCATCATCAGTGCCGCCTATCAGTGCCGCCTCATCAATGCAGATCAGTGAAGGAGAAAAATTACCTGTTAACAAAATTTTATAATAGAAACAAAGAAAAACTTTTTTTTCCTTCAAATTTTTCGCTCTTTTTTTGTTTATAGCACCAAAAATAAAACCCCCAGCGGGGAGTACATACCACCAAAAGAAAGCTCTATTTGTGTGAAAAAAAAAAATTTTTTATACAAATTTCATATAGGTAGTGTTGCATGACCGTGCAATTGTCAAAGTGCGACAACACAGAAAGCTGAAAATTGGCTGAGGCAGGAAGGGGGGTAGAAGCGCCCGGTGGGCAGGAAGGGGGTGACAGTGCCAGGTGGGCAGGAAGGGGGTGACAGTGCCAGGCAGGAAGGGGGTAGAAGTAGGGTAGGCAGGAAGGGGGTGACAGTGCCCTGTAGGCAGGAAGGGGGTAGAAGTGCCCAGTAGGCAGGAAGGGGGTAGAAGTGCCCTGTAGGCAGGAAGGGGGTAGAAGTGCCCAATAGGCAGGAAGGGGTAGAAGTGCCCTGTAGGCAGGAAGGGAGTAGAAGTGCCCTGTAGGCAGGAAGGGGGTAGAAGTGCCCTGTAGGCAGGAAGGGGGTAGAAGTGCCCTGTAGGCAGGAAGGGGGTAGAAGTGTCCGGTGTAGGCAGGGAAGGGGGTAGAAGTGCCCGGTGGCAGGAAGGGGGTAGAAGTGTCCTGTAGGCAGGAAGGGGGTGTCAGTGCCCAGTAGGCAGGAAGGGGGGTGAAGTGCCCCTGTAGGCAGGAAGGGGGGGGACAGTGCCCAGTAGGCAGGAAGGGGGGGACAGTCCCGGTAGGCAGGAAGGGGGGGACAGTCCCGGTAGGCAGGAAGGGGGGGACAAGCCCCGTAGGCAGGAAGGGGGGGACAGTGCCCGGTAGGCAGGAAGGGGGTGGACAGTGCCCGGTAGGCAGGAAGGGGGTAGACAGTGCCCGGTAGGCAGGAAGGGGGGGGACAGTGCCAGTGCCAGGAAGGGGGGGGACAGTGCCCGGTAGGCAGGAAGGGGGGGACAGTGCCCGGTAGGCAGAAAGGGGGTGACAGTGCCCGGTAGGTAGGAAGGGGGGGACAGTGCCCGGTAGGCAGGAAGGGGGGGGACAGTGCCCGGTAGGCAGGAAGGGGGTAGAAGTGCCCGGTAGGCAGGAAGGGGGTAGAAGTGCCCGGTAGGCAGGAAGGGGGGGAGAAGTGCCCGGTAGGCAGGAAGGGGGGGGACAGTGCCCGGTAGGCGAGGGGTTAAGTATCTGAAGAATGAACTCACCTAGTACTAAAATCCAATATGGCACCAACCATTGCTGAACAGGCCTTTTCCAAATTGTTCCCACATCCACCAATCGCAGAGGCTTCTGGGAGAAAATACTGGTTCACCGCCCATCGCTGGTAGTCCTGTCTGTAGAGAGATTGTGTAGTCTCAGTATAATGAACGACTTTCGAACGTTTTTGTTGATGAAGACAGGCTCACCTCTCCATGTCAGACAGAGGATCTACATCGGGATTCATAGACATCTCCCACAGCAACCAATCCCTGAATGAAAGCTAAAACAGAATAATAAAAATATATTAAGTGTTTTCCTACACAACAGTACTGTGAGCACCGACCCCAATAGCTGCTGCTCAGAGCGTGAAACCAAATCTAACCAAAGACTAAGTAGGAGCCGCGCTTATCCAATCCATAAATCCTACATTGTAACTGAAGGGGCTAAATATGCCAAAAAAGTACAAATGCACAATAATATGTGCTGGGAGTGTTCAGAAAAGTGCGTCTCTCCGTGTCCTCCCACCACACGACGACCTCTTCACCCTGACACAACGCTTCTGACCGACCTCTGTATACACCTAGATCAGGGGTCTGCAACTTTTAAGACATAAAGAGCCACTTGGACCCGTTTCCGAAGGGAAAAAAAAAGACTGGGAGCCGCAAAACCATTGCAACATTTAAAACAAATCCGACACTGCATATATTGTTTCTTACCTTAATGCTATATACAGGATCGTGCAGTTAGCTTCATCCCCCATATAGTAATTCATCCCCCATAGTAATTCATCCTCCATAGTAATTCATCCCCCCATATAGTAATTCATCCTCCATAGTAATTCATCCCCCATATAGTAATTCATCCCCCATAGTAATTCATCCCCCCTATAGTAATTCATCCCCCATAGTAATTCATCCCCCATATAGTAATTCATCCCCATATAGTAATTCATCCTCCATAGTAATTAATCCCCCATATAATAATTCATCCCCCATAGTAATTCATCCCCCATAGTAATAATCCCCCATAGTAATTCATCCCATATAGTAATTCATCCCCCATATAGTAATTCATCCTCCATAGTAATTCATCCCCCATATAGTAATTCATCCCCCATAGTAATTCATCCCCCATATAGTAATTCATCCCCCATAGTAATTCATCCCCCATATAGTAATTCATCCCCCATATAGTAATTCATCCCCCATATAGTAATTCATCCCCCATATAGTAATTCATCCTCCATAGTAATTAATCCCCCATATAGTAATTCATCCTCCATAGTAATTCATCCCCCATATAGTAATTCATCCCCCATAGTAATTCATCCCCCATATAGTAATTCATCCCCCCATATAGTAATTCATCCCCCCATATTGTAATTCATCCCCCATATAGTAATTATTCCTCCCTAGTAATTCATCTTCAGGGCGGATAGAATTCGTCATGCTGCCCCGCCTACATCCTGGCTGCCCCCCTATAGTAATTTCATCCCCCGGATAAAATTCATCCCCCCGATAGTAATTCATCCCCCATACAGAATTCATCCTCATAGTAATTCATCCCCCATATTGCCGAATTCATCCCCCATAGTAATTCACCCCCATATGGGCAATTCATCCCCCCGCAGCATAGTAATTAATTCCCCATATTGTCTTAATTCACTTACCTTTGCTCCGCGCGTTCCTCTTGGAAGTGTTCCGAATTCAGGGAGGACTGTGAGAGGAGTTCGTCACGGAGTGCCCCGCCTACATAACCGGCTGCCCCGTCCTACATCCTGACAGCTAATGTTCCACGCTCCGCGGGCCGCGATTAAAAGAGTCCTGACTTTTGAGGCGTGCCGCCCGAGAGGAGGGAGGGGAGCGGGCGCCTACACTGGCACACAGAAGAGCCGCATGTGGCTTGCGATCCGTGTGCCGACCACTGAAACCCTATTGCCTGTCACCTGGCCTGGGCAGTGTGCTCCACCCCCGCAGCAAAGATGAAAAAGAGCCGCATTCAGTGCTCTGGAGCCGCGGGTTGCCGACAATCCCTCCCTAGGTGATCGACACCATTTGGGGAGTTCTCCACCCCTGAAGGAATCCCTCCACTGGGCACGAATACAGAAGAGATCTCGT
Organism: Staurois parvus; assembly: GCA_951230385.1. Taxonomy (NCBI): domain Eukaryota; kingdom Metazoa; phylum Chordata; class Amphibia; order Anura; family Ranidae; genus Staurois; species Staurois parvus. The sequence goes on along the minus strand of CATNWA010016884.1, from coordinate 66,673 downwards.
GTGGTTGGAGGACACGGAGTGACGCACTTTTCTTAACCCCCGCCTGCCGGCCTCCTACGGCTGTAATACTGTCCTCCAAGGGCACCTCTCTGCGCAAAATCACATACTGACCTCCATATATGTGTCCTCCATCTGTGCAATCCCTCCACTGGATCCACTCAGTGCGTGCCTCTCTGCCAATCCCTACACTGGCCTCCATTCAGTGTCCTCCTCCCCACTCTGCCAATCCCTCCACTGGCCTCCATTCAGTGTCCTCCATCCCTCTCTGCTAATCCCTCCACTGGCCTCCAATCAGTGTCCTCCACCCCTCTCTGCCAATCCCTCCACTGGCCTCCACTCAGTGTCCTCCATCCCTCTCTGCCAATCCCTCCACTGACCTCCATTCAGTGTCCTCCACCCCTCTCTGCCAATCCCTCCACTGGCCTCCACTCAGTGTCCTCCACCCCTCTCTGCCAATCCCTCCACTGGCCTCCATTCAGTGTCCTCCACCCCTCTCTGCCAATCCCTCCACTGGCTTCCCACAAGCCCCTCCCTCTTAGATTGTAAGCTCCCAGGATCAGGGCCCTCCTATCCCTCTTGTATTGATCTGTATTGTCTCCCGTTATATTGTACAGCGCTGAGCACACTGTTGGCGCCATAAATCCTGTATAATAATGATGATGATGATGATGATGATGAGCCGTTATCCAGGACAACAAACCCAACTCGTCTATTTTTATTTCTAATTGTGATCTGATGGTAATAGAAGATAAATGTTGATCTCTTCTGTGCACCAACCTCATGGCGTTCGATACATTCCATCACCGAATACACGGAGCAGTACCTGGAATAAATCCTTCTTAAACAGTTCCCGGAGGCGTGTCTGGCGCCAGAGAGAGAGCGCTGCTTCTTTCCATCGTGGAGAGGGAGGGGACGGAGCGCTGACCACAATCGGGGTGTCCATCTCTTCCTCTATCCCTTCCCATCTTGTATCCAGGACCAGTCTGGGCAGGAGGTGCTGAATCTGTGAACCAAGGAACGTTAAATACACATAATGAAAATCAAACAACAGAGAGCTGGAGGTAAAGCCAGGGTGCCGAAACGATGACATACACAACCAACCATCACAAAGTCCGAATCCACATTCCGGGACACCCAATGTAGTACTACGGCACAAGTCACATACTGGTAGAGTAATGGAAGCTGCTTACTGAGACCATGACATGGCTGTGGAGTCTAGATCAGGGGGTCCAACTGGCGGCCCTCCAGCTGTTGCACAAATACAAGTCCCATCATGCCTCTACCTTCGGGAGTCGTGCTTATAACTGTCAATTTTGCAATGCCTCATGGGACTTGTAGTTTGACAACAGCTGGAGGGCCGCCAGTTTGACACCTGAGCTCTAGATGGTAAACTTGATGGATGGAAAGATGGGAGAAGAGCAGTGAATGGTGAGGAGTTAATCCACAGACAAAAAGCCCGATGTAGTATCTCCCAAAGGACCGACGTGGCATCTCGGCACACCAAAAGTGACATCACATCACACCGGAAGTGGCACATGGCACACAGAAAGTGGCGTGACATGGCATCACGGCACACCAAACGCGTCATCCCGGGACACCGGAAGTGACATCCCGGCACACTGGAAGTGGCCTCACGGCACCCCAGAAGTGACATCACGGCACCCCAGAAGTGACATCACGGCCTCATCACGGCACCCCGGAAGTGACATCACGGCACCCCGGAAGTGACATCACGGCACCCCGAAGTGGCCTCACGGCACCCCGGAAGTGACCTCAGTAAAGCACAAGGAAGCTAGCAGCAGCCACCATGGAACCCACAACTAGAGATGGTCTAGTCCAGGGGTAGGCAACCTGCGGCTCTCTAGCTGTTGTGGAACTACATTTCCCATGAGGCATTGCAACATTACAAAACTGACAGTTACAGCTATGACTTGCAGAGGCATGATGGCACTTGTAGTCCTGCAACAGCTGGAAAGCCGCAGGTTGCCTACCCCTGGTCTAGTCAAACAATTCCTGGTTCCTATGACGACGCGTTTCACATGAATCAGTGCTTTGTCTCAGTCCTTTCTTCTCGGTATACCCAATGTTTGTTTATGGGATTTAGTGCCCAGAGGTCCGTTTCGCTCTTTAATGCGCACATCTTCCCCACGGAGGACAGACATTGCCTTCTGATTAAAGTTCTCTGATTACAATGTGCTTCCATGGTGGACGCTTGTTTGCAGAATCAGCAGCGGAGCTCCGCCCTAATGTTACGGTCATACCCAGCTATGATGGTTTCATGCTCCCTCCTTGGACCCTCAGTAATGGAGGATCAGCAGCGACGGTTTGTTCACACCAGGCGTGCCGACCAGCAATTATCCATCCAGGCTCCACGCTAGGATGCAGAGAAAACAAATGTTCCCTGTTCACCCCATACAGGCGCATTGGGGGCGAAGCGTCTGCATTTGTATGCAACAAAGGAGAGATTTATTAGAACTGATGAACACAGAATCTGATACGCTGTGCAAAGTAACCAATCAGCTTCTACCTTCTGCTTGTTCAATGAAGCTTTGGTAATAGAACCTGGAAGCTGATTGGTTCCTATGCAGAGCTATACCAGGTTTTGCGCCATGCGGATTTGGTAAATAACCCCCAGAGGGGTGCACACAGTTTAGGCCACAATCACACCCGAGTGTTTTGTAGCAGAAAGCTCCAACACGCCGAGACAGAAAACAGAGATTCAGAGGTGAGTGGAGGGAGGGAGCGCAGAGACGCATCTACCCTGTAAGCGTTTGGGGATGGACCATCAGCAATGGGGGTGAGTAGAAGGCCCATGTGGCGGTGGTGTCCAAGTCCATCTGTAGTGGGGGGTGGTAGTAGTATGGACTTGTCTGAGGAGGCAGCCGGCTGTAAGAGCTCGTAGATCCCCCTAATGCAGGCAGAGAAGAGACGGCAGCGCCACTCTAAGTGTAGACGGTTAGAATCCGGCAGATTTCATGGTAAAATTGCACTCACATAGGTAGGTAACAGGTAGGCATGTCAAGTGATGGAGGTCCAGTGGGAGCATCAGGTCCCTTGGCCGTGCTCCGGGTGTTTTCCCCACCGCTTCGATGGTGTCCAGGGCTCGGGGAGTAGCAGAGGGGCGCAGGGATGATGTCACCGCATGGACTGGGTTTCCAAGATGGCGTGCGTTCGGAGCATGCTCACTCCTTCACCATTAAATCTGCCTGATTTTACCCGTCTACACTTAGAGTGGCGCTGCCGTCTCTCTTCTCTATCAGAAAAAAAGAAATCAATATTACTCTATGGAGATGGTTCACATCCCAGTCACCTGAAGCAAAACACCTGAAGCGCAAAAAAGTTTTGTAGCTCTATTTGGGAAGATTGATGCATTTTTGGCGCGTTTTCATTCCCATTCAAACACATGGAAACGCAAAAATCGTGCATTTTGTCGAATGTTTTTTATGACATGGCAAAACATGGCCACAATTGACGCCACAGCGAAAACGCCTGAACGAATCGCACACAATTGCAAACTCGCATAAAAACACCACAAAATGCCACAAAATGCACAAACAAGCTACACTCAGGTGTGAATGGGGTCTGAAGGCTTCATTCACACTGCGATTTAGGCCGGGGCGTATTGTAGCGGCAGGAATCAGAAGATCGCTATGACAGGTCACCGGCTGCCGCACTTATTCACAGCTCTCTGCACGGCCGACGTTTACTAGCGGCGATCTCTGCTGGACGCACTTCGTTGGGCACCCGTCATCCCCTTCAGAAATGAATGAACACAATACTGCACAATGCAGAGCACATTTACACATCATCGATGTCCTAGAACTCTGACCGGCCGGATTGTACACAATTACCTTCCCCATGAACAGCGGCGGGATGGCGTCGGGGGATGTCTCCAGTGAAAGAAGTGACAGCCTGCAGCAGGCATAGGAAATGGCCGCCGTACACAACCTGGAACAAAATCACAGCAAGAACATGTGAGTCGGGGGAGGGACACATGGGCATCACTTTTTTTTTTTTCAGCCTTCATTTTTTAGAGCATTAGTATGAATAATAATATAAAATCTGCACATTATTCAGGATTTCTGCCCATTTGTAATGCAGTCATAAAGCTGGAAACTTCCCACTTAGAGCTCCGCCCTCTAACAGCTTATTGTACTAAAGTCTAACAACTCCGGAGCATTGAAACCCTTCCATTCCCGACACTTTCACCTCCTTCCTGACCAATTTTATGGGCACTGATAAGGCTGCACTGGTGGGCACTGATGAGGCTGCACTGGTGGGCACTGATGGGCTGCACTGATGAGGCTGCACTGATGGGCACTGATGAGGCTGCACTGGTGGGCACTGATGAGGCTGCACTGATGAGGCTGCACTGATGAGGCTGCACTGGTGGGCACTGATGAGGCTTCACTGGTGGCACTGATGAGGCTGCACTGATGAGGCTGCACTGGTGGGCACCGATGAGGCTGCACTGGTGGGCACCAAGGAGGCTGCACTGGTGGGCACCAAGGAGGCTGCACTGGTGGGCACCAAGGAGGCTGCACTGGTGGGCACCAAGGAGGCTGCACTGGTGGGCACCAAGGAGGCTGCACTGGTGGGCACCAGGAGGCTGCACTGGTGGGCACCAAGGAGGCTGCACTGATGAGGCTGCACTGGTGGGACACCGATGGGCTGCACTGGAGGGCACCGAGGAGGCTGCACTGGTGGGCACCGAGGAGGCTGCACTGGTGGGCACCGAGGAGGCTGCACTGATGAGGCTGCACTGGTGGGCACTGATGAGGCTGCACTGATGAGGCTGCACTGGGGGGACATGAGGAGGCTGCACTGGTGGGCACCGATGAGGCTGCACTGGTGGGCACCGATGAGGCTGCACTGGTGGGCACCGATGAGGCTGCACTGGTGGGCACCGATGAGGCTGCACTGGGGGCACTGATGAGGCTGCACTGGGGGCACTGATGAGGCTGCACTGGTGGGCATCGATGAGGCTGCACTGGTGGGCATGATGAGGCTGCACTGGTGGGCACTGATGAGGCTGCACTGGTGGGCACCGATGAGGCTGCACTGGGGGGCACCGATGAGGCTGCACTGGGGGGCACTGATGAGGCTGCACTGGTGGGCATCGAGGAGGCTGCACTGGTGGGCACTGATGAGGCTGCACTGGTGGGCACTGATGAGGCTGCACTGGTGGGCATCGAGAGGCTGCACTGGTGGGCACTGATGAGGCTGCACTGGTGGGCACTGATGAGGCTGCACTGGTGGGCACTGATGAGGCTGCACTGGTGGGCACCGATGAGGCTGCACTGGTGGGCACCGATGAGGCTGCACTGGTGGGCACTGATGAGAGGTGGGCACGATGAGGCTGCACTGGTGGGCACTGATGAGGCTGCACTGGTGGGCATGATGAGGCTGTACTGGTGGGCACTGATGAGGCTGCACTGACTGATGAGGCTGCACTGGTGGGCATGATGAGGCTGCACTGGTGGGCACTGATGAGGCTGCACTGGTGGGCACCGATGAGGCTGCACTGGTGGGCACTGATATCTGATCAGCAGATTGCTATGATTAGATTTGGTGGCAAATATCCCAGCAGGTAAAGGGCTGCGACACAATGGACTTGCACACACAATACAATGGTCCGGACTGTATGGATTCCACGACGTGAATGATATTCAGAACTTCCACTGCTTACCTGAGGACAACAGGAAGAGATCCGGAACACTGCGGGTTTAGCAGAGATTCCCAGAATTTGTCCAATGAGGAGCCATCAGAACCTGGGGGCGCCAGCAACATCCGACTCTCATGTAAATGGACTGAAAAAGCAGCAAGTCCCACTACATGGGCATCTTTCAGATGTGGAGCCTAAAATGAAACCGGAGAAGATGAGTGAATATCCGACCAAAGCTGCAAAATGTCACAATTTACAGGGAAACAGGAAACCTCTTATTTGTTTTTGGACCTTTCGCACGGAACTCCCTGCAGCTCACAAAGCCTCGGGACCGGGATGTTGACTTTCATCTGTAATACCAGGTCATGTGACTGTAAATATATTGCCCCCCATGAATTACAGCACACCTCCTTGTATTGTAACGTAGTCACTCTGATGGCGGCCATTCCTTCCATTAGCCCAGCACTACATCTACACTACAATCAATACAGATATACAAACAATTATAGTAAAGCGATTCTAAAGGTTATATTTTTTTTTTCAAAATAACAAACGTCATACTTACCTGCTCTGTAATGGTTTGCACAGAGCTGACCCCATCCTCTTCTTTTTGGGTCCCCATCGGCAGTCCTGGCTCCTCCCCCCTGCCGAGTGCCCCCAACAAAAAGCCTCTTGCTATGGGGGCACTTGAGTAGGCTTGCTCCCAAGCCACGCTCCTGTGAAGGAACATTGTCTCCATTGGCTCACTGGCTTTAACTGGCTAACGGCTCCCACTGCTGTGTGAGCCAATGAGAAGAGAGAGAGACCTGGAGAGCTGTGGCTCTTATGTACACCAGGCTCAGGTAAGTGTAAGAAGGGGCTGAGGGGGAAGCTGCACCCAAAAGGTTTTTTAACTTAAAGGATTAGTTCACCTATCATAGCATGTTACACCCATATTCAGGGTGTAACATGTAACATGCTATGATAGCACCGGCCCCCCACTTTGACAGTTAGTGGGGGATATTCTCACTCCCAATTTTAAAAAAAAAAACAAGGCCGAGCAGGGCTCCGCCCACCCAGCCACGTCACTACTCTGAATGAGTGACTACAAACCTTAGCGGCTGTCGGTTTGTAGTCCTCAATGAACTACCTCGGAGCTGCGGAGTGCTGTGGTAGTTCATTGAATCTTCCTCTCACTATATCTGCTCGCCTGTACATCCTGTAAGGACAAGCGAATATACTGACAGGTCTGCAGGAGACCTGCATGGCACCGGCAATCTGCTGACCACTGATGCAATGCTTTACAGGGTCCTGCAGCAAAAAATAATAAATGCACATTTTTTTACTTGCAAAAAAAATTTGCATTTAATATTTTTTTACCAAAAGGTGAACTTATCCTTTAATGCATAGGATGTACGAAGGTAAAAAACCTTCTGCCTTTAGAACCAGTATAAACATGTTATGGATCGCAGAGTGTAAGTTCCTGAATCTTTTCTTGAAATCGGCTTCTTAATATCTTCTTAATATCTGCACACCGGCAAACAAACTAGAAAAGAGGGAGCCAGTACTAGTGGCCAATCAGACTCTGCCGTAGTGCACATGTGCGCCTGCTACTACTCCATCGTCATTGGTCGCCAGCTTCACTGATAAAGTGAGGGCCAAGAAGAAAAAATGTCTTATTCCAATGTTTGCTGATTAACCTCTTCACACCAGAGCCTCCCGGCCCTTTAATTGGTTTCAGACACCGGGAGGCGGGGCAGGGTTTTAGGGTCATGTGACCGCCGTGATTCGCCGTCATGTTCGGAAAAGGTCCCGATCACAAGGGGAGATCAGGCCCTTTACGTGAGACACCGACACGTGTGCTGGGAGTGCGCGGGGCGCACACTCTCAGCACATACGTGTTTTCAAATGATATGCAAATATGCGGCCGCTCGGTGTCAAGGCCCAGCCACTGAAAAGCTACATATTTGCGTATGGTCGGCGTCAAGGCCCAGCTGCCGAGAGGCTACATATCTGCGTATGGTCGGCGTCAAGGCCCAGCTGCCGAGAGGCTACATATTTGCGGATGGTCAGCGTCAAGGCCCAGCTGCCGAGAGGCTACATATCTGCGTATGGTCGGCGTCAAGGCCCAGCTGCCGAGAGGCTACATATCTGCGTATGGTCGGCGTCAAGGCCCAGCTGCCGAGAGGCTAAATATTTGCGGATGGTCGGCGTCAAGGCCCAGCTGCCGAGAGGCTACATATCTGCGTATGGTCGGCGTCAAGGCCCAGCTGCCGAGAGGCTACATATTTGCGGATGGTCGGCGTCAAGGCCCAGCTGCCGAGAGGCTACATATCTGCGTATGGTCGGCGTCAAGGCCCAGCTGCCGAGAGGCTACATATTTGCGGATGGTCGGCGTCAAGGCCCAGCTGCCGAGAGGCTACATATTTGCGGATGGTCGGCGTCAAGGCCCAGCTGCCGAGAGGCTACATATTTGCGGATGATCGGCGTCAAGGCCCAGCTGCCGAGAGGTTACATATTTGCGGACGGTCGGCGTCAAGGCCCAGCTGCCGAGAGGTTACATATTTGCGGACGGTCGGTGTCAAGGCCCAACTGCCGGGAGGCTACATATCTGCGTATGGTCGGCGTCAAGGCCCAGCTGCCGAGAGGCTACATATTTGCGGATGGTCAGCGTCAAGGCCCAGCTGCCGAGAGGCTACATATTTGCGGATGGTCAGCGTCGGACGGTCGGCGTCAAGGCCCAGCTGCCGAGAGGCTACATATTTGCGGATGGCGTCGGCGTCAAGGCCCAGCTGCCGAGAGGCTGCATATTTGCGTATAGTCGGCGTCAAGGCCCAGCTGCCGAGAGGCTGCATATTTTGCGGATGGTCGGCGTCAAGGCCCAGCTGCCGAGAGGCTGCATATTTGCGGACGGTCGGTGTCAAGGCCCAGCTGCCGAGAGGCTACATATTTGCGGATGGTCGGCGTCAAGGGGTTAAAGCAGAGTTCCGATTGAATAAAAAAAAAAAGTCAGCAGCGACAAAAACGGTCGCTGCCGACTTTTAACATACAAACACTTACCTGTGACTAGTGGTGTCCTCAACAAGGCTGGTTTCACCAGCCATCTTCTCTCCCTGACGCCATCTTCAGTGCGGGTTCACAGCCGGGTGCCCATATCTGCGTACGGTCAGCGTCAAGGCCCAGCTGCCGAGAGGTTACATATTTGCAGATGGTCGGCGTCAAGGCCCAGCTGCCGGGAGGCTACATATTTGCGTATGGTCGGCGTCAAGGCCCCAGCTGCCGGGAGGCTACATATCTGCGTATGGTCGGCGTCAAGGCCCAGCTGCCGAGAGGCTGCATATTTGCGTATGGTCGGCGTCAAGGCCCAGCTGCCGAGAGGTTACATATTTGCAGACGGTCGGCGTCAAGGCCCAGCTGCCGGGAGGCTACATATCTGCGTATGGTCGGCGTCAAGGCCCAGCTGCCGAGAGGCTGCATATTTGCGTATGGTCGGCGTCAAGGCCCAGCTGCCGAGAGGCTACATATTTGCGGATGGTCGGCGTCAAGGGGTTAAAGCAGAGTTCCGATTGAATAAAAAAAAAAAAAGTCAGCAGCGACAAAAACGGTCGCTGCCGACTTTTAACATACAAACACTTACCTGTGACTAGTGGTGTCCTCAACAAGGCTGGTTTCACCAGCCATCTTCTCTCCCTGACGCCATCTTCAGTGCGGGTTCACAGCCGGGTGCCCATCGCGCATGCTTGAGTAGCGCTGCGTTTTGTGAATGGCCCCGTAGTCTTCAGCAACCAGTCCCGTGTCCCAGAAGACTACAGGGAGGGAGGGGGGAGGACAACTTCCACTTCTGATCGCCTTAGGTGATTGCACCGGAAGTGGGAGAGCGTACTTGCCAAATTCAGGTACCCGCTCCCCAAAAGTGCCAATCCTTTACGCGGAGAGGGGAACAAAGCCTTAAAGCGGAACTTCCCCTTTTGGGTGGAGCTCCACTTTAAGAAAGGATAAACCGATTCTGTCAGTACTGTCCAATGGGGAGCCCAAGAGATTACCAGCGGATGTGCATGTGGGAAAACAATGTTTGAGGATCTGTTCTGGACCAGCCAGAAGCCCTATACAGATGTACATAAATATGTGTTCCATAACATTCCATCATTTTCAGGACTTGTCTGCACAGGACCAATGATGTATCTACAGCCATATAGACTCACCTGATGACATAAGAGCTGCAAGATCCTGGTCAGCAACGCAAAAAGGGCCCTGCGATGCCCAAACAGCATCTTCACATAAAGGGTTGGCCACGGTCCCTGGCTATATAAATGAGAAAATCATTGATTGCAACAAAGTATAGAGTGTCTGCCGTAATCCTATTCAACTGATGATGAAAATGTTTTGTTAAGAAAAGCAACAAAAAGATGGGAGATTCTTGGAAGTCTAACAAATCTTAAAGTGGAAAGCTCATTTTCTATGTGTGAGAGGATTTCCTTTGTGGATCACCCGTTGTTTTCAGTCCCTATTATATGGTGCTTACTGACCGCTACTACTGAAGATTCTCCATCACACGGGCCATTATTCCATCCGGGAGACGATATCCATTGAAAATATTCATCACACTGCGCATACTGACCGCTGTATACGGTCAAAGTGTCTGGTGAGGGGCCATCTTTTCAGGGTGTTGGTGTATACAGTCAAAGTGTCTGGTGAGGGGCCATCTTTCCCGGGTGTTGGTGTATACGGTCAAAGTGTCCGGTGAGGGGCCATCTTTTCCGGGTGTTGGTGTATACGGTCAAAGTGTCCGGTGAGGGGCCATCTTTTCCAGGTGTTGGTGTATACGGTCAAAGTGTCCGGTGAGGGGCCATCTTTTCCGGGTGTTGGTGTATATGGTCAAAGTGTCCGGTGAGGGGCCATCTTTTCAGGGTGTTGGTGTATACGGTCAAAGTGTCCGGTGAGGGGCCATCTTTTCAGGGTGTTGGTGTATACGGTCAAAGTGTCTGGTGAGGGGCCATCTTTTCAGGGTGTTGGTGTATACGGTCAAAGTGTCCGGTGAGGGGCATCTTTTCCGGGTGTTGGTGTATACGGTCAAAGTGTCCGGTGAGGGGCCATCTTTTCCGGGTGTTGGTGTATACGGTCAAAGTGTCCGGTGAGGGGCCATCTTTTCCGGGTGTTGGTGTATACGGTCAAAGTGTCCGGTGAGGGGCCATCTTTCCCAGGTGTTGGTGTATACGGTCAAAGTGTCCGGTGAGGGGCCATCTTTTCCGGGTGTTGGTGTATATGGTCAAAGTGTCCGGTGAGGGGCCATCTTTTCCGGGTGTTGGTGTATACGGTCAAAGTGTCCGGTGAGGGGCCATCTTTTTCGGGTGTTGGTGTATACGGTCAAAGTGTCCGATGAGGGGCCATCTTTTCCAGGTGTTGGTGTATACGGTCAAAGTGTCCGGTGAGGGGCCATCTTTCCCGGGTGTTGGTGTATACGGTCAAAGTGTCAGGTGAGGGGCCATCTTTTCCGGGTGTTGGTGTATACGGTCAAAGTGTCCGGTGAGGGGCCATCTTTTCCGGGTGTTGGTGTATACGGTCAAAGTGTCCGGTGAGGGGCCATCTTTTCCGGGTGTTGGTGTATACGGTCAAAGTGTCCGGTGAGGGGCCATCTTTTCCGGGTGTTGGTGTATACGGTCAAAGTGTCCGATGAGGGGCCATCTTTTCCGGGTGTTGGTGTATACGGTCAAAGTGTCCGGTGAGGGGCCATCTTTTCCGGGTGTTGGTGTATACGGTCAAAGTGTCCGGTGAGGGGCCATCTTTTCTGGGTGTTGGTGTATACGGTCAAAGTGTCCGGTGAGGGGCCATCTTTTCGGGTGTTGGTGTATACGGTCAAAGTGTCCGGTGAGGGGCCATCTTTTCCCAGGTGTTGGTGTATACGGTCAAAGTGTCCGGTGAGGGGCCATCTTTTCTGGGTGTTGGTGTATACGGTCAAAGTGTCCGGTGAGGGGCCATCTTTTCTGGGTGTTGGTGTATATGGTCAAAGTGTTCGGTGAGGGGCCATCTTTTCTGGGTGTTGGTGTATATGGTCAAAGTGTCCGGTGAGGGGCCATCTTTTCCGGGTGTTGGTGTATACGGTCAAAGTGTCCGGTGAGGGGCCATCTTTTCCGGGTGTTGGTGTATATGGTCAAAGTGTTCAGTGAGGGGCCATCTTTTCTGGGTGTTGGTGTATACGGTCAAAGTGTCCGGTGAGGGGCCATCTTTTCTGGGTGTTGGTGTATATGGTCAAAGTGTCTGGTGAGGGGCCATCTTTTCCGGGTGTTGGTGTATACGGTCAAAGTGTCCGGTGAGGGGCCATCTTTTCTGGGTGTTGGTGTATATGGTCAAAGTGTCCGGTGAGGGGCCATCTTTTCTGGGTGTTGGTGTATATGGTCAAGACAAGTCTCCTACATATTTGTTTTATAATGTTTTGAGGACTTTTCAAGATTTTAATTTGGACTTTATAATTTTTTAATTTTCTTTCATTAGTGCTGCATTCTCTTTAGTTTACAATACTATTTAACCACTTCCCGCTCAGCCCATGTATATAAACGGCCGGACAGGAGCAGTGCAGGAGTGGGTTGCCGTTCATAAATGGCGCCCGCATTTTCAGCCTCTGCGCACTCCCTGGGAACGTGCAGTACCGCGATCCGGTGCCCGCTGTGTCCGGAGGACACAGCAGAAACACCGATCATTGTACGGGACCTCTGTGTGAGGTCCCGATCATGTGATCACTGATTGACCAATCAGTGATCACATGAATAGTAGTAAGCAAGATGTCACTTCTGACATCATTGCTTACTACGTGTGAAATCTATGAATGATCACGGAAGTCACATGGTACAAGGCTTTTCACAACAGCTTTGTACCATGTGACAAGCTGTGACCAATCACAGCTCTCACAGTATTTCTCAGTGGCCGCAAGAATGCAGCTAGAGACAAGGAGAAATTATTGCTTTTACACCCATAAAGGCTGTAAAAGCAATAAAATCTTCATCACCCCCCACAAGTAGTACACCATGGTGACACTGCACTGCTAGGGTGACAGTATGTTAAAAAAATAAACAACAAAAACAAATAATAATATAAAAAAATAAAATACAAATGTAAAAAAAATTTGGGAAAAATTATAATTTTGGTTATAAACTAATTTGGGTTTTTTTTTTTTTTTTTTTTACTAAAAAGATAGCTGAATACATTTTGGCCAAGATTTATGAAGAAAGATTATTTGCAAGAAAAACTGTTTTTTTTTTTTCAAAATGTTTGGACTTTTTCATTTATATAGCAAAAAAATAAAAATCCCAGCGGTGAATAAATACCCCCAAAATAAAGTTTTATCTGTTTAAAAAAAATGCTAACAAATTCATATGGGTACAGTGTTGCATGACCGCGCAATTGTCAAAGTGTGATATCGCTGAAAGCTGAAAATTGGCCGGGGGGGGGGGGGGGGGGGGGGGGGGGAGTGTCCAGACTTGAAGTGGTTAACTGATAACGGATGCCAAGGGAAATATGATTTCTTTACTTGCATGACTTATACAGCCTGGATTCCATGTTGTTCTATTCTACCTCAAGCAGATGCCATTCCAGCTAAGAATGTAATTCACTTGTATGCTACACGGCCGGAGGTTTGTGGACATCTGACCATCACACAAGTAGGAGCTTGATGGACCTTCGAGTTCAGCACTATAAACAAACAATATGAATTTGACGTCTAATGTTCTGGGAAGTCCCAACAAGGCACTGATAGAATCCAATGTTTCCCCGGGTTATCCAAACAAAAAAAAAAGTTTGGTCTGAAAATTTAAATTCTGCAAAAACAAAACAAAAACATACAAAAAACAACAAAGGTCTAAAGGTCAGCTAAAGGTTTGTGGTCACCTGACCAATACCTCTACCTTATGGTCAAACGTCTGTGAACACCCCTTCAAATGATGGAGTTCAGGTGTTCCCAGGGAAGGATACTGGGAAAGTTACGACATACAAAGACATTTCAGACATTTGTGCATCCAACCTTTCAAGTGGTTGTAAAGACCCAAGATTTTTACCTTCATACATTCTATACATGAAGGAAAAAAAAACCTTCTGTGTGCAGCAGCCCCCCTAATACTTACCTGAGCCCCATCCCGATCCAGCGAGAGCCGCGGCTCTCTGGGGACTCTCCCTCTTCATTGGCTGAGACAGCTAATGTCAATCACAGCCAGTGAGCCCAATGAGGAGAGTGAGGGGACAGGGCAGAGTCGTGGCTCTGTATGTGAATGGACACGCAGAGCAGCAACTCAGGAGCGAGCCTGCTTGAGTGCCGCTATAGCAAGCTGCAGGGGACCCGAGAAGGGGAGGATCGGGGCTGCTCTGTGCAAAACCATTACAGAGCAGGTAAGTATGACGTGTTTGGTATTAAAAAAACAAAATTTGCATTTAATATCACTTAAAGTGGAGTTCAACTCACCTGTCAAAAAATAAAAGTCAGCAGCTACAAAAACTGGACAAAAACTGTAGCCGCTGACTTTTAAAAAACAGCCACTTACCTGTCCCTTGGTCCCGCGGTGTGTCCCCCGCAGCCCGTTTTACTGGCCATCTTCTCTCTCCGGCATCTTTAATGTGGGCACCCGGCTGTGACAGCTTGCGGCTTCACAGCCGGGTACCCAATGCGCATGCGCGAGTAGCGCTGCACTGCCTGAATGGTCCTGTAGTCTTCTGGGACCTGTCATGTGTCCCACAAAATATGGAGAGGGAGGGGGGACACCTTCCACTTCTGATCAACTAGGTGCTCAGAGCGGAAGTGGGAGCGGGTACCTGCCAAATTCAGGTACCCGCTCCCCCCCGCCCCCCCAAGGTGCCAATCCTTAATGGGGAGCGGGGGACAAAGGCTTAAAGCGGAACTTCCCCTTTTGGGTGGAGCTCTGCTTTAAAGCGGAGCTCCACCCAAAAGGGGAAGTTCCGCTTTAAGCCTTTGTCCCCCGCTCCCCATTAAGGATTGGCACCTTTGAGGAGCAGATACCTGAATTTGACAGGTACCCGCTCCCACTTCTGGTGCGATCGCCTAGGTGATCAGAAGCGGAAGTTGTCCTCCCCCTCCCTCCCTGTAGTCTCCTGTGACACATGACAGGTCCCAGAAGACTACGGAGCCATTCACAAAGTGCAGCGCTTCTCACGCATGCGCAGTGGGCACCCGGCTGTGAAGCCGCAAGCTGTCACATCCAGGTGCCAACACTGAAGATGCCGGCGCCGGGGAGAGAAGACGGCCGGTGAAACCAGCCGTGGTGAGTACACCGCTGGACTCCGGGACAGGTAAGTGATTGATGGTGAGGACACTGCTGGACCGAGGGACAGGTAAGTGGCTGCATTTTTAAAGTCAGCAGATACAGTTTTTGTAGAGTTCTTGTAGCTGCTGACTTTAAATTTTTTTTTTTCAGGTGAGTGGAACTCCGCTTTAATAATACGGCCAAAGGAGCATTTGCTCATTCCACCATAGCGCTAGAGCAGGGGTGGGCAACCTGCGGCTCTGTAGCTGTTGTGGAACTACATTTCCCATGAGGCATTGCAACATTACAAAACTGACAGTTACAGCTATGACTTGCAGAGCCATGATGGAACTTGTAGTCCTGCAACAGCTGTAGAGCCGCAGGTTGCCTACCTCTGCGCTAGAGGATTCACAAGAATTGCAAATGCCTGCAGGGAATGACCATATTCACACCAACGCTGCCTCTTCAGACTCCAGAGATTCCATAAAATACAAAACATGAACAAAGAGTGCAAAAGTACCAAAATAAAATATATTAAAGGAAATTCAGCGAGTGATATTCACAAAAAGAAAATGTAAAAACAGCATTGAAAACACAACCACAGGAGCAGGGAAGTTGTTTAGGAGATGGAGAAGACACGACTCTTACTACTTGGCCTCCCCAGCCGACGCGTTTCAAGGGAATAGCCCCCCCTGCTTCACAGCATGCCTTGTGCTTTCATCACGGTTTTCACCTTTGGTTCTGGTGAGGATACACTCACTGAATGTCCTTTGTTTTGGTAATGCCGGAGGCCTTCGCACCCTTTTGTTTTCATTCATGTAAATATAAGGCCAACTCCATAGAATAGCCAAGGATTTGGAATGGGATGCCCAACAATGTCATGTATGTGTAATGATCACGTGTCCACAACCTTCAGCCACATAGTGTAACACAGACAGTCGTGGGTTACCGGTCAGGTGGATTCGTACTGGAGGCCGCCATGACACACTGACAAAAGGATGTGAGGAGTAGGTCAGATACCTGTCAAAAGACAAATACGTTAGGAAGGCACGTGTGTTATGTAGTTACATAGTTAGTCTGGCTGAAAAAAAGACAAAAGTCCATCCAGTTCAACCATTAAAAAAAAAAAAAAAAAAGTTATAATCCTACAGCCACAGTTGATCCAGAGGAAGGCAAAAAAACCCAGCAAAGCACGATCCAATCTGCTCCTGCAGGGGAAACATTCCTTCCTGATCCCCCGAGAGGCAATCAGATATTCCCGGGATCAATAATCAGATATTCCCGGGATCAATAATCGGATATTCCCTGGATCAATAATCAGATATTCCCGGGATCAATAATCGGATATTCCCTGGATCAATAATCATATATTCCCTGGATCAATAATCAGATATTCCCTGGATCAATAATCAGATATTCCCTGGATCAATAATCAGATATTCCCGGGATCACCTTTCCCTATAAATGTTATATCCAGTTATATTCTGTGTATCCAAGAAAGAATCCAGGACTTTCCTACAGCAATCCCCTGATTGGCCACAACCAACTCTGGAGGGAGTCTATTCCACATTCTCAGCTCTTACTGTGAAGAAACCTTTCCGGTGTGCAGACTATTAACAAAAAAACAACTAAAAGAGCGCTCCAAACCCTCGGGAAGTCCATAGTCTCACAAGCCCAGGAACAATTAACATCCAAATTCACTTTAATGTTGGGTTACAAAGCCTGACATGTAGGAGTGGCCAGAATGATACGTCACCAAGCCAGTGGAAGGAAGAAACACATTCCCAGAAGCTGGAGGAGGACACATGATCCTGGACCCAACAGGAGGTTGCCCAGCCCAGGAGCCTCAGGACAGTGGGAAGGGTGTGTGGATGGCAGCCGCTGGGATCACCAAGATGGCGCGTCCGCCGGAAGTCACGTGTCCCAGATCTGGATGTTATGTCATACACCTGGAGAGAGACTGCCGAAACAAGGACTGGTGAGGACAAAGTGGAATCTAGGGGAGCACCATAACCAAGAGGAAGGGGCAAGTCCCTGAAACATGTGATCATGATGACCGGATTCTCCCCTTTGGTTTGACATGGTTATGGTGCTCCCCGAGGCTTCCAGATTGTCCTCACCAGCCCTTGTTCAGGCGATCTCTACACCAGGTGTATGACATAAAAACCGGATCTTGGACACGTGACTTCCGTAATATCTGTCAGATTTATAAACAGCGTGGCCATGCGGGGCTCCGCCCACACAGCCACGTCATTCATTCACGGAACTGGAAAACCCAACAGCTTTAGCAACTGTGAGCTTGTAGTTGTCAATGAACTACCACAATGCTATGGAGCACCCTGGTGATTCATTGAAGCTTCCGGTCAGAATATCTGATTGTACACCCCGTATATCCCGTACACCCCATACGCTCCGTACACCCCATACGCCCCGTACACCCCATACGCCCCGTACACCCCATACGCCCCGTACACCCCATACGCCCCGTACACCCCATACGCCCCGTACACCCCATACGCGCCCGTACGCTCCGTACACCCCATACGCCCCGTACACCCCATACGCCCCGTACACCCCCATACGCTCCGTACACCCCATACGCCCCGTACACCCCATACGCTCCGTACACCCCATACGCTCCGTACACCCCATACGCTCCGTACACCCCATACATTTATCAATCAGTGATCACATGATTGGGACCTCACACAGAGGTCCCGTACCGCGATCGGGAGCGCGCACAGGCTGTAAATGCAGGACGACATTTATGAACAGCAACCCGCTCCTGCACTGCTGCTCCCATCCGGCCGTTTATGTACATGGGCCGGGCGGGGAAGAGGTTAAAGTGAATTTCGGTTTTAACTGATCCTGGGCTTGTGACTATGGACTTCCACAGGGTTGGGAACGCTCCTTTATTTGTTGTTTTTGTGCTCATGTCTCATTGCTGGTCGGATGAGTTGCAGGAGTTGCCCATACTCTGGTTATCTACATATCCCCGGAACCGCTTTGCGCTTATTATTTGCACCTTTTCTTAGACTATTAACAAATCCCATTAAACTCAGTCAGTAACGACTTTCATCATATAGAAGAATTGACAGCTACACTCCATCGTTCTGAAGAACAATTCAGGGACAATCGGAGGCCCTGGAGACATTTCATGAGTACAGAAGCTTAGCTGCAGGAAGTCACCCGACTTCACCCAAGTCCAGCCGTACCGGAAGCGGGTAAAAACCCAGATTTCTGTTGATGGGTTTTCTGTAGTGAGAACCTGTTGGAGTGTGATTTGTTTGTATTGTAACAACCTTGTAATTAGTTCTCTCATTACTACCCCCCCCCCCCCCCCCCATCCTGTCCCCTCTCTTTCCCTCCCCCCTGTATCCTTATCAACCCCTCCAACCCTCATCCCTTTTGGGTGGAACTCCGCTATAACAAAATAATTTTAAAAAAGAAAACTCACTGTCAGTTCCTGGGGTTCCAGTTCTTCAATATTACGAGAAAAAAGTTCCTCTGAGATCCCAGGAGTGGTGGATGGATTACCAGATCCCATCGCTGCTGTCAGCCTATCGGAAATCACGGCCACCTGTGACGAGACCTCTGTAAAAGAGTTCAATGGACAAGTCAGTGCATCATAATTCCTCACACCAAATTCCTGCTCTGGTGACACCGAATTCCTGCTCTGGTGACACCGAATTCCTGCTCTGGTGACACCGAATTCCTGCTCTGGTGACAACCCCGATATGCTGGAATTCCCATCACTTCCTCTCCCAGTGACAACTGTCACCAAGGGCAAATAGAGCGGGAGAATCTTTCCAGCAGGAACATAGACAGCCATGGAAACCTGACAGGGGACTGAGCACTTACGCTATCCAAAGTCCAGGCTTTGCACACATCTTAAAATGGAGTTCCAGTTGAAAAAAAATACATTAATAAAAGTCAGCAGCTATAAAAACTGTAGCTGCTGACTTTTACAATACAGCCACTTACCTGTCCCTTGGTCCAGCGGTGTCCTCACCATGGCTGGTTTCACTGGCTGTCTTCTTTCCCAGGCATCTTCAAAGTGGGCACCTGGCTGTTACAGTCACTCTGCACATGCTCAATTTGGTGTGTATTGCTAAAGAGGTTTTGTTTTTAAACTTGGGAGAGTGCACGTGATCAGTGCAGGGCCAATCAACACTGTCCAGTCAGGGGACCTGCATCCTCCTAGAGAAAAATGAAAACTCCTCCTACAAGCTTTAACCATTGCTTTGCTGGACACTGATAGAAGTCACAAGATGGCTATATACTGCTGATGAGAAAAGGTATTTAGCAGTTTATATTTACTAAAATAATAGCATTTCCATGTTGTGTGTGTACTGTGGGAGACTAGATACAGCGAATGCGGGGTCCGGGAAGAGCGGATATAGTGAATGCGGGGTCCGGAGAGCGGATATAGTGAATGCGGGGTCCGGGGGAGAGCGGATATAGTGAATGCGGGGTCCGGGGAGAGCGGATATAGTGAATGCGGGGTCCGGGGAGAGCGGATATAGTGAATGCGGGGTCCGGGGAGAGCGGATATATAGTGAATGCGGGGTCCGGGAGAGAGCGGATATAGTGAATGCGGGGGTCCGGGGAGAGCGGATATAGTGAATGCGGGGTCCGGGGAGAGCGGATATAGTGAATGCGGGGTCCGGGGAGAGCGGATATAGTGAATGCGGGGTCCGGGGAGAGCGGAGAGGGATATAGTGAATGCGGGGTCCGGGGAGAGGGATATAGTGAATGCGGGGTCCGGGGAGAGCGGATTATAGTGAATGCGGGGTCGGGTGAATAGTGAATGCGGGGGCCGGGGGAGAGCGGATACAGTGAATGCGGGGTCCGGGGAGAGCGGATACAGTGAATGCGGGGTCCGGGTGAGCGGGTCCGGGAGAGCGATATAGTGAATGCGGGGTCCGGGGGGGGGCGGATATAGTGAATGCGGGGTCCGGGGAGAGCGGATATAGTGAATGCGGGGTCCCGGGGAGAGCGGATATAGTGAATGCGGGGTCCGGGGAGAGGATATAGTGAATGCGGGGTCCGGGGAGAGAGGGATTATAGTGAATGCGGGGTCCGGGGAGAGCGGATATAGGGAATGCGGGGTCCGGGGAGAGCGATATATATACGGAATGCGGGGTCCGGGGAGAGCGGATACAGGAATGCGGGGTTCGGGGGAGAGCGGATATAGTGAATGGCGGGTCCGGGAGAGCGGATATAGTGAATGCGGGGTCCGGGGAGAGCGGATATAGTGAATGCGGGGTCCGGGGTGAGAGCGGATATAGTGAATGCGGGGTCCGGGGAGAGAGCGGGGATATAGTGAATGCGGGTCCGGGGAGAGCGGATATACTGAATGCGGGGTCCGGGGATGGATATAGTGAATGCGGGGGCCGGGGAGAGCGGGATATAGTGAATGCGGGGTCTGGGAAGAGCGGATATAGGGAATGCGGGGGCCGGGGAGAGCGGATATAGGGATTGCGGGGTCCGGGGAGAGCGGATATAGGGAATGCGGGGTCCGGGGAGAGCGGATATAGAGAATGCGGGGTCCGGGAGGAGAACGGATACAGGGAATGCGGGGTTCGGGGAGAGCGGATATAGTGCGGGAGCGGGGTGAGGGCGACGGAGAGAGGATATAATGAGTGCGGGGTCCGGGGGGGGGGGCGGATATAGGGAATGCGGGGTCCGGGGAGAGCGGATATAGAGAATGCGGGGTCCGGGGGAGAACGGATAGCAGGGAATGCGGGGTTCGGGGTGAGAGCGGATATAGTGCGGGGTCCGGGGAGAGAGGATATAATGAGTGCGGGGTTATCCGGGGGGGGGGGCGGATATAGGGAATGCGGGGTCGGGGTTTTAGTAACACCTTAAGTACTTGAGGCACAGGGAGATCAGTACAAGGGACTCTGTAAAGGTTGCGATCATTAAGTGGTGAACATCAAAGTAATGGAAGTGAAACACCATCAAACAAAAATATTTGATTTTAAAGTCTCTCTCTATGCAAAACTCTTTGATCTGCACATCTCTCCCGTTTTTGCTTTGTTTTTTTACCCTTTCCTGGAAGCATCTTTTCTGGCCCCTGTGACATCATCGCATTGGCCGCTGAGGACTTTGGTGTACCGTCAGGAGAAGGGACCCAATATGGCGCTCCAGGCCATCAGCTGTTCACAGACATGGAGCGCCATATTCACCCCATCCATGATTTCCCATCGCCGTCCCATCTTTCTATAGCTGTAAAGGGCTCATGATAATGGGAAAGCATGTGACCTCCCCCATGTAATACTGCTGAGCAGCCAATCACCAGCCACCGGCACTAACATATGGGGGCCGGTGATGTCATCCACCCAGTGAGCTCCAACACTGACACTTGTGGGGTAAGTAAATGACTCTGGGGGTAAGTAAATGACTCTGGGGGTAAGTAAATGACTCCGGGGGTAAGTAAATAAATGACTCCGGGGTGCAATATCAGCAGACACGGCCATTTTGTTACAGTTGTCCTAGTTTTTCACACCAATTTTTGAATCTTGCCTATAGTTGTGCTCTAAGTAGGCCGCTTATCACCCACCATCATATCGCCTGCCATCCATGACATACGGTCTCAGCTCCCAAAGTGCTGCCTGCAACCTCGCCATGGGCTCCTCGTTCAGGGACACATCCATCTTTTCATTGCCTAATGGATCATAAAATCAGTTTAAATAAAGAATCCATGTGGGGGGGGAGATCCGAAGACAACCTCAAGTATCAATCATCGTACTCATTCTTCATAGATGTGAGACATCACAGTACTACCTGGTCAAGAACATACAATACGCCCACCTGAACACCCGGCCTCTTCTGATACTTTTTGTTTACATTTAAAAAATCTGTATTTTGTGATAGAAAATTTACTTAGAACCCCCAAACATATATATATATATTAGCAGAGCCATACAAATCAGTGTGCTTACAGTGAAAACACACACACAGCCCACATAGTAAAAACAGCACACAGTTAACCCTTTGAGCGCCCCAGATTATTATTTATTATACAGGATTTATGGCATCAACAGTGTGCTCAGCGCTGTACAATATAAGGGGAGACAATACAGATCAATACAAGAGGGATAGGAGGGCCTGATCCTGGGAGCTGACAATCTAAGAGGGTGGGTCCTGATCCTGGGAGCTAACAATCTAAGAGGGAGGGCCTGATCCTGGGAGCTTACAATCTAAGAGGGAGGGCCTGATCCTGGGAGCTTACAATCTAAGAGGGAGGGCCTGATCCTGGGAGCTTACAATCTAAGAGGGAGGGTCCTGATCCTGGGAGCTGACAATCTAAGAGGGAGGGCCTGATCCTGGGAGCTTACAATCTAAGGGGGAGGGGGCTGATCCTGGGAGCTTACAATCTAAGAGGGAGGTCCTGATCCTGGGAGCTGACAATCTAAGAGGGATGGCCCTGATCCTGGGAGCTTACAATCTAAGAGGGAGGGCCTGATCCTGGGAGCTTATAATCTAAGGGGGAGGGGCTGATCCTGGGAGCTTACAATCTAAGAGGGAGGGGCTGATCCTGGGAGCTTACAATCTAAGAGGGAGGGGCTAGTGGTACAAAAGGTAGTAACTGTGGGGGATGGACTGGTAGGAGGAATAGAAGATTCCATCATCAGCTGGGAGCAGGATAGGTTTCCCTGAAGAGATCAGTTTTCAGAGATCGCCTAAAAGTGAGCAGAGTAGGCGATAGTCTGATAGATTGGGGTAGAGAGTTCCAGAGGATGGGGGAGGCTCTGGAGACGAGCATGGGAGGAGGAGACAAGGGAGCTAGAGAGTAGGAGGTCTTGTGAGGAGCGGAGAGTACGGTTTGGGTGATATTTGAAGACAAGATTGGTGATGTAATTTGGGGCGGAGTTATAAAGGGCTTTATATGTTATTGTTAATGTTTTGAACTTTTGAAATCCTCTGGAGAGGGAGGGAGGGGGGGGGGGAAATCCTCTGGAGAGGGAGGGAGGGGGGGGAGGGGGAATCCTCTGGAGAGGAAGGGAGGGGGGGGGGAATCCTCTGGAGAGGGAGGGAGGGGGGGGAATCCTCTGGAGAGGGAGGGAGGGGGGGGAATCCTCTGGAGAGGGAGGGAGGGGGGGGGGGAATCCTCTGGAGAGGGAGGGAGGGGGGGGGCGTGGAGAAATCCTCTGGAGAGGGAGGGAGGGGGGGGATCCTCTGGAGAGGGGAGGGGGGGGAATCCTCTGGAGAGGGAGGGAGGGGGGGGGATCCTCTGGAGAGGGAGGGGGGGGAAATCCTCTGGAGAGGAGAGGAGGGGGGGGAATCCTCTGGAGAGGGAGGGGGGGGGGAATCCTCTGGAGAGGGGGGGGGAATCCTCTGGAGAGGGAGGGAGGGGGGGGGGAAATCCTCTGGAGAGGGAGGGGAGGGGGGGGGGGGGGAAATCCTCTGGAGAGGGAAGGGGAGGGGGGGGGGGGAAATCCTGGAGAGGGAGAGAGGGGGGGGGAAATCTTCTGGAGAGGGAGAGGGGGGGGGGAAATCCTCTGGAGAGGGGGGGGGGAAATCCTCTGGAGAGGGAAGGGAGGGGGGGGAAATCCTCTGGAGGGGAGGGAGGAGGGGGGGGGGAATCCTCTGGAGAGGGGGGGGAAATCCTCTGGAGAGGGGTGGGGGAATCCTCTGGAGAGAGGAGGAGAGGGGGGGGGAAATCCTCTGGAGGGGAGAGGGGGGGGGGGAAATCCTCTGGAGAGGGGGGAGGGGGGGGGGGAAATCCTCTGGAGAGGGAGGGAGGGGGGGTAAATCCTCTGGAGGAGGGGGGGGGGGGGAAATCCTCTGGAGGGGAGAGGGAGGGGGGGAATCCTTCCTGGGGGGGAAATCCTCTGGAGAGGGAGGGGGGGGGGGGGGGGAATCCTCTGGAGATGGAGGGAGGGGGGGAATCCTCTGGAGATGGAGGGAGGGGGGGAATCCTCTGGAGAGGGGAGGAGGGGGGGGAATCCTCTAGGAGAGAGGGAGGGGGGGGAATCCTCTGGAGAGGGGGAGGGGGGGAAATCCTCTGGAGAGGGAGGGAGGGGGGGGGAAATCCTCTGGAGAGGGGGGGGGGGAAATCCTCTGGAGAGGGGGGAAGGAAGGGGGGGGAACATCCTCTGGAGAGGGGGGGGGGGAAATCCTCTGGAGGGCAACAGGTTAAACAACTGAACTAATCTGACTGGTTAACCATCATCCTGGCAGTACCCCCGGGGGCCTCACCTTCCAACTTCCGATGCTTCTCTAGTTCACAGGCATCTACATATGAGCTCAGCATGTTCGCCGGAATCTTATCAGCTCTA
>CATNWA010016884.1:17500-35000 GCA_951230385.1 Staurois parvus | reverse complement strand
CATAAATGCAAAGTCACGTATATACACATGATTTTACGCAGCCCTGCCGCCCTGTAGCAGTATTTCTGCTATAGGGCGGAGGGGAAGCGCGTAATTCGGTCTCAGCTCTCTCCCACAGTCACATCTCGGTATAATTGTTTTTTGTGCTTAAACAGGTTTTCCAGAATATCTTTTGCATATTAAATGATCAGAAAATACACAAAAACAACAATTTTTCATGATAGACAGAGGGGAAGAAAGCATTTCCATACCTGGCTTCCATGACACTGGCTGGAATCTTGCCGGTATTCTCAAATATCTTTACAGCTTTCTCTACATCTTGTTGTGCCGGAGACTGCGGCTGCACCGGAGGAAAGGAATCAATAACCTGCGCTGCAGCTAAACAATAAACCACACAACGTGGCACAACGTCTGCAATGTGGTTGCTACAGAGCTTAGTAAATGAGGTGAAGCTTCCCTTTGCCAAGAAAACCCAATCACGTGCAAGGAAAATGGAAAAAAAAAAAAAAAAAAAAAAAGCATTCTGCTTGCACATGATTGGACGATGGAAGTCAGCAAAGCCTCCCGTCATTTACTGAGCTCTGGAGCAATGCACTTGCAAAGTGCGCAGACTAATTGCCTTTAGTAAATCACCCCAACGTCTTTTCTAAGCTTTATAGAGATGCGCTCACCTGCTGATTCAGGGAAAAGTGACATCGCCCTTCTGATAGGCCAACACTTTCGGCAAGGTCTACTCATCAATCCATGCAACTATGACACCAGCCTGCTGCAATGGGGCCCTGGGCTCCAGGTATTGGGAGCATGTGACCTTTCCCAATTGATCAAGTGTTCAGAACTGAGCAGCCAATAGCCAGGCCTGAATACAGTCATGGGAGGGCGAGAAGGAAGTGAAAGGATCCACCTGGGGAACCTACAGGGTGGACTCCTGCAGAGGGTGGCAGTGAGGGAGTATGGATCAGTTAGAACAGCCGGTAACAACCAGGGTGCCTTCTGGGCTCTTCAAAGGTGCCTTGACATAATTTATTCATTTTTATTTATTTCAGGTACTTATATAGCGCCATAAACTTACATATATATTGTACATTCACATCAGTCCCCGCCCCCAAGGAGCGTACAATCTAAGGTCCCTAGCTTACATTCATACATATCCATACTAAGTCCAATTTAGACAGGATCCAATTAACCTTCTAGGATTTTTTTGGAATGTGGGAGGAAACCAGAGTACCTGGAGGAAACCCACGCAAGCACAGGGAGAACATGCAAACTCCAGGCAGGTGGTGTCACTTTACATATATATTGTACATTCACACCAGTTCCCACCCCCGAGGAGTGTACAATCTAAGGTCCCTAACTTACATACATACATACACATAATAGGTCCAGAGCAGCCTGGATCCTCCTCTTCTCGGGAGCCCCCACAGAAAGTAGCTTCCTATGGGGGCACCCGGTGCTCCGTGTGTCCATTCACACACGGAGCTGTGGCTTGGGCCCGCCTTCTCACTCTCCATACTGGCTGTGATTGACAGCAGCAGGAGCCAATGGCTCCCGCTTGCTGTCTCAGCCAATGAGGAGGCAGAGACCCAGGACAGCTGAGGCTGTTGTTCACATCGTTGGATCAGGATGGGGCTCAGGTAAGTATTGGGGGGGCTGGGGGCACTGCTGCACACAGGAGGTTTGTTACCTTCATGTATAGAATGCACCTTCAGCCTTTACAACCACTTTAAGGCAACTCAGAAGGAACTCCAAAGTAACTCAAAATCACATAAAAAGGGTCTCATATGCAAGTCAGTGGCAACTGTACATACAACCCCCCCCCCCCACCCAACTCAACCCCCCCCACCCGAGGGGAGCTTTTCACACCTGATCTTTATCGGATCCGACTGCCAGGTCCTCATACAATCCCATGTCTTCAATAGAGACCTGGAAGAGAAGAATACATGCAGTAATGGCAGCCTGGCAGGAGAGAGTTCCTGAGTCTGGACACGCCAAGTATCGCACCTTCATGTCTGCAAGCCGGGTTTTGGCCAATGTAATATATTCCATCAACATAGAGCGGAACTTTGTGGGTACAAATGGCGAATGCAGGATATGGACCTGGAAAACATTTAGAGGGATTGGAAAATGTATCAATACAGGAAATCCATTTTAGATTCTGAGATTTTGCCAATAGAAGTGAAGGAGCACAGTACAATCAGTACCGCTGAAGACATCGCCGCTGTGAATTCCATACACGGGAATTGCGCAGTACAATCTGTATCAATCCACGCCAATGGTGACCCTCCCTTCCCGCAGACCTCGCCTCTCCTAGAACACGTTCCACCCATAAAACAGGAGCAATCATGGAGGAGAAGACAGGGAAGGGCGGAGGTACAATGTTACATCTGATCATTTGGCTTACCATGTAAAAATTGTTCCTCGATTGTTATACCTGCAACCGATAGATAAATATCTCCTACCCTCCCTGTCTCCTTATGCAGGCCATACACGGGTCGAAGTACGAATGCTTTTTCATCCGAAAATCGAAAACGTTGTTCGCTCAGTAATCCGGTGGCGCCATCAATGATTTCGAAAATCGGCCGACTAAGTCATAAAGTTCACCCCATATAACAGGCGAGACTTCTGTTCCTTCCAGGTCACGGCTCATGCGCAGGTTCTTTTCAGAAAAACTATCGTACGATGTGACCATCGAGTCGAAAATTGGTCGTTTTTTCACAAATTTTCCAACATGCCCGATCACTGAAAAGGGGGGGGAACCACGAAAATCGGCCGGTGCCATTGACCGAAAATCGGCCGATTATTCTTAGGTCTGACACACACACACACTGAAAGCAGACTTTGTAATCCGAATCTAGCATGAAGTCGATGAATCTCCAGGGATATTGATCCGGTCAGGTAAATAGCAGGGGGGTGTTCATCAGTTTCAGCTGCTTTGGTGGCAACAAAATTAACAACAGGTGCACTAGATGGGCAACAAGGAGATGACCCCCAAAACAGGAATGGTTTTAAAGGTGGAGGACACTGACATTTTTTTCCTACTCATCTTTTCTGACTGTTTTTCACTCGTTTTGCATTTGGCTCGGGTCAGTGTCACTACTGGTAGCATGAGGCCATACCTGGACCCTACAGAGGTTGCACAGTCAGTCCAACTCCTCCAGGATGGAACATCAATACCTGCCATTGCCAGAAGGTTTGCTGTGTCTCCCAGCACAGTCTCAAAAGCATGGAGGAGGAGGATTCCAGGAGACAAGAGCATGGAGGAGATTCCAGGAGACAAGAGCACGGAGGAGATTCCAGGAGACAAGAGCACAGAGGAGATTCCAGGAGACAAGAGCACGGAGGAGATTCCAGGAGACAAGAGCACGGAGGAGAGATTCCAGGAGACAAGAGCACGGAGGAGATTCCAGGAGACAAGAGCACGGAGGAGATTCCAGGAGACAAGAGCACGGAGGAGATTCCAGGAGACAAGAGCACGGAGGAGATTCCAGGAGACAAGAGCACGGAGGAGATTCCAGGAGACAAGAGCATGGAGGAGATTCCAGGAGACAAGAGCATGGAGGAGATTCCAGGAGACAGGCAGTTCCTCTAGGAGAGCTGGACAGGGCCGTAGAAGGTCCTTAACCCATCAGCAGGACCGGTATCTGCTCCTTTGTACAAGGAGGAACAGGATGAGCCCCGCCTCCTAGTGCAGTGGGCCCTGGGTTCCTCCTGGTGCAGTACGTCCTGGGTTCCTCCTGGTGCAGTGGGTCCTGGGTTCCTCCTGGTGCAGTGGGTCCTGGATTCTTCCTGACAATGCCTGGCCTCATAAGGGGAGAGTATGCAGGCAGTTCCTGGAGGATGAAGGAATTGATACCACTGAATGGCCCCCACACCCACCTGACCTAAATCCAATAGAACCCCTCTGGGATGTCATGTTGCGGTCCATCCGACGCCGCCATGTTGCACCGCAGACTGTCCAGGAGCTCAGTGATGTTCTGGTCCAGATCTGGGAGGAAATCCCCCAGGACACCATCCGTGGTCTCATCAGGAGCCTCCCCCGACGTTGTCAGGCATGCATACAAGCACGTGGGGGCCACACAGACTACTGAAGACCATTCTGAGTTGCTGCAATGACATTTCACCAAATGGATTCGCCTGCTGTATCATTTTGTCAATTTGATTTTCGGGGTGTCTGTGAATTCAGTCCTCTGTAGGTCGATCATTTCCATCAAACGATGGGGCGTCCTTACATTCCTCACCCATCCCCCGTCCATGTCAGTATAGAGATCCAGCAGGAGATTCCTCCCCATTGAGGTCTGATGGGTTTTCAAAGTCTCCCTTTCATTTTTTTTTGAGGTGTGTGTGTAAAAAACACATAAATACATAACATACATAACACGCATATATATACACACACACACACACATATATATATATATATATATACACACACACACACACATATATATATATATATATATACACACACACACATATATATATATATATATATACACACACACATACACACACACTTCTACATATGCGGGAAATGCTCACCTTTAGGTATTGTGGTGCTTCAAATGGGACCAAGTCAGAGAGGAACTTCAACAGGAAGACTAAAGACTTTTTGCTGGTGCTCTGGTGGGAGCTGGTGGATCCAAATGTGCCCTGGGAAACCAAAGAAAGCAAGTTACAACAGACAGCAGCCAATCCTACAACTCCACCACTTACAGGTCCCAATTCCTACTTTATCCCAATGTCACTTTTCTTTAGTTCTAAGATGAAGATCTCAGTCCCGCCAGCACCGGGGATTTGGTATAAGGTTCTAACCGCCACATTAAATGTTACTTCTGTCCCGGTAGATCAGCCAGGCACGGGGGTATTTCAGGGAATTCTCTGCCTGCTTCTGATCACGTCACTGTGGGATTTCATTGGTCCTTGTGTAGGTGATGGTTTGCCCGTCTCTTCTCTGTGCAGCAACTGAGATGGCTTTGGAAGGGAATGATTAAATTGCCCCCGCCATTAGACTGCAGAAACCAAGTCCACCCTCTACGCCCCGGTTCACATATATGCAGCCGCGTTTTCCGTGGGCACGAGAGCCTATTCATGTGAATGGACTCCCACACCCCGTGACACGCAGGGAAGGAGTCCCTGCACTTCTTTGGAAACCGCAGCCAAGGTTCCCAGTACATTTGCGATTTCCAGTGCAGGTGGCGTGCCGTTAGAACTCATGGCCCCCGCCCGCGGGTCCGCATTCCTCTGTGTGGGTGGTGCGGCTGCACGGATTTTTGTGCGGATCCATAGCGGCACCACCCGCACAGATGTGAACCGAGCCTAAGAGAAGAACAGAATAATTACATTTGCAGCAAGTGGAGAGGTAAATATTGGCTTTCTTCCTGCATCTTGTGGTGATGTAGGCGGGTGAGAGGAACCACACTGCACAGAGGGTGGTGCACTTTTCTACACACCCGGAAGTGTCAGAGAGCAGTGCTGGTCTTAGTGTCTGAAGAATGCCAAGATTCACCTTACCACCTGCTGGGTAAGTAAGCATTCCACTTTCTCATTTTCGGATCCTACGAAGACGTTCTAATCAGCATGTAATGATGCATTATGGGTAAGTGCAGCATGTCCTACTCAGCAGCATCTACGCTGTCCACCTCACGTCACAAGCAACTCAACCTGATTGAGGGCCAGTTCACACCACATGCAGTCCAGTGCATTTCATTCTGCATCAAAAATGCATGGATAGTGGGTTATATGGTTCCCAATGGCATAGTTCACACCAGTGCCATCAGTTTTGCAGTTTTTGTAGCTGCTGACTTTTTTTTTTTTTTGCAGCTGGAACTCCGCTTTAAGGATTTTTCCTACCAAATGTCCTCATTTCATCCTGTTTCTCTTCCTCAAAGTGTGTTGAGAAGGATGAGAATGCTGGGGGGTGAAGGAAGACAGCTGGTAAGTGTGGTGGGAATTTCTGCTTGTTTTTTTTTTATATACGTGTTGCCCTACTATATGCGATTTGCTGCAAAAGATAGTTATAGGTTGGAGTGGGTGCTGCTTTTTGTATAGTTGGTGAATTGGTGAGGGGAGGCACTGGATACCTTCAGCTGCCATTGTGTCCTTGCTGGGTGTCCCGTGCGTCCTTATATCTTTATGGAGGGATGGGCTCCCCCCAGACATACCTGCCCTCAATCTATCCATTATTATGTACAGTTGTGTTCAAATTAATATCAGTGTGATGAAAAAAGTGACTAAAGCTGAAAATCCTTCTAATCCTTTTATTTCCATCCACACAAATGCATTGGGAACACGACACATTCTATTCCAAATCACAACATGAAGAAAAATACATCAAATTTGTGTTGTTCCTCTAAAAAAATGGAAGAAAAGTGAATATTAGACGGTTCAAAAAAATGGCCGTGTTTGTATTCTTCTTTACAAACTCCAACATTCACTATATAAACTGAGAAATGTTTGAAGATTTTGCTTTCCTTTGAATGACTTCATGAATATTTGGTTGTAGTCGCACTGTTTCTGAGAACTGCTGTACATCTGTGTTGCATGGAGTCCCCCAACTTCTGGCCCCTGTGATCAGGTATTCCAGCCCAGGATGATTGGACCACATTCCACAGTTCTTCTCCATTTCTTGGTTTGGCCTCAGAAACGGCATTTTTGGTGTCACCCCACAAGTTTTCTATTGGATGAAGATCCGGGGATTGGGCTGGGCTGGCCACTCCATAACGTCCATCTTGTTGGTCTGGAACCAAGATGTTGCACGTTTACTGGTGTGTTTTGGGGTCGTTGTCTTGTTGGAACACCCATTTCAAGGGCATTTCCTCTTCAGCATAAGGCAGCATGACCTCTTCAAGTATTCTGATGGATTCAAACTGATCCATGATCCCTGGTATGCGATAAATAGGCCCAACACCGTAGTATGAGAAACATCCCCATATCATGATGCTTGCACCACCATGCTTCACGGTCTTCACAGTGTACTGTGGCTTGAATTCAGTGTTTGGGGGTCGTCTGACAAACTGTCTCCGCCCACTAGACCCAAAAAGAACAATCTTACTTTCATCCGTCCACAAAATGTTGCGCCATTTCTCTTTAGGCCGGTCAATGTGCTCTTTGGCAGATTGTAACCTCTTCAGCACACGTCTTTTTCCCAACAGTGGGACTTTGCGGGGACTTCTTGCAGATAGCTTGGCTTCACATCAGCGTCTTCTAATTGTAACAGTCCTCACAGGGAACGTCACACCTTCTTTCATCTTCCTGGAGCTGATTGTTGGCTGAGTCCTCACAGGGAACGTCACACCTTCTTTCATCTTCCTGGAGCTGATTGTTGGCTGAGTCCGCGCCATTTTGGCTATTCTTCTATCCATTCCAATGGTAGTTTTTCGCTTTCTTCCACGTCTTTCAGGTTTTGGTTGCCATTTTAAAGCATTTGCCATCATTTTAGCTGAGCAGCCGATCATTTTCTGCACTTCTTTATATGTTTTCCCCCTCCAATCAACTTTTGAATCACGGTACGCTGTTCTTCTGAACAATGTCTGGAACCACCCATTTTCCTCAGAATTTCAGAGAGAAATGCACTGTAACCAGCATGTCCAACATTTGCTGCCTTCCTTCCTTAAATAAGGGCAATAATTGCCACCTGTTTGTCAAAGAATGAATGACGTCACTAATAGAAACTCCACACGGCTATTATTGTGAACACGCCCCTTTCAATGAGTGATTCAATGACACAGAATCAGCAGCATGCATGTCATGACTGTTGGGTCTGTTGGATTTCTATGACTCTACTACACCTGCTAGGAAGTTATTTGCCATGTAGAAATATCATTTCCACCAAACACAGTGATTGATCCGGTTAGTAATGTCTGACGGCTAGTATTTTCAACACACCTGTATATGGGGATCACACCTGGGAGACACACAATGTCAGGACTGCAGTACAATGCGGTGCCTTGACGTGGCCGCTGCGGCTTACACATATATTTGCAAGCGTGTGCTTTGTTTTTGATGTGAACTGACAATTCAGTCTGGGTTCAGGCTGGCTGCTAAGTGAGCTGGGAATTGTTTGTTTTTGAAGGGTTTGCAATATGATAAACGAACCCCATAAAAGACAGCAGAGACAGAGGACATATTTGGAACACATTAAATAACTAAGGGCCTCAGGTAAGATGGCCGTTGATGAGACTGTCTGACCTTGAACCAGTTCTTGTACGACATAAATGCAGCGGGACCCTCTAGAGCCGCTTGACGTGCGATGAGGAAGGCAGTGATGAGATACTCCAGCTCATAGGTCTCAAAGGCCTGACACAGGAGACGGCTCAACAGATCTGCAGCAAGACAAGAACTATTGTGACTGAACTGGACATGTGAACCCGTTCTAAACAAAGCCGTGCAGAAAACAATGAAGATATACAAAGTGGTGTCAAAACGTTTTC
The DNA here is from genome assembly GCA_951230385.1 of Staurois parvus. NCBI lineage: Eukaryota > Metazoa > Chordata > Amphibia > Anura > Ranidae > Staurois > Staurois parvus. The sequence continues at coordinate 26,574 of CATNWA010016884.1, read as the reverse complement.
CAGACCAGTTTTGTAACAAGGCTGCACGCACAGTCACAGGGAGCACCGTCAGTATTTCACCCGTTTAGATTTACTAAAATAAATGCATTTCCATGTTCTGTATACTGTGGAAGACCAGACATAGCGAACGCGGGGTCCGGGGAGAGCGGATACAGTGAATGCGGGGTCCGGGGAGAGCGGATATAGTGAATGCGGGGTCCGGGGAGAGCGGATATAGCAAATGCGGGGTCCGGGGAGAGCGGATACAGTGAATGCGGGGATGGGGAGAGCGGAAATACAGGTACAGCGGGGTCCGGGGAGAGCGGATATAGTGAATGCGGGGTCCGGGGAGAGCGGATATAGTGAATGCGGGGTCCGGGGAGAGCGGATATAGTGAATGCGGGGGTCCGGGGAGAGCGGATATAGTGAATGCGGGTTCCGGGGAGAGCGGATACAGTGAATGCGGGGTCCGGGGAGACCGGATATAGTGAATGCAGGGTCCGGGGAGAGCGGATACAGTGAATGCGGGGTCCGGGGAGACCGGATATAGTGAATGCGGGGTCTGGGGAGAGCGGATACAGTGAATGCGGGGTCCGGGGAGAGATACAGGAATGCGGAGAGCGGATACAGGGAATGCGGGGTCCGGGGAGAGCGGATACAGGGAATGCGGGGTCCGGGGAGAGCGGATACAGGGAATGCGGGGTCCTGGGGTCCGGGGGGGGGCGGGAATAGGGAATGCGGGCCGGGGGAGACGGTTATGGGGAAAATGGGGGGGGCCCGGGAGAGGGGATAATTAAAGCGGGGATCCGGGGAAGGGGAATAACTGAAAGCTGGCCCCGGGGGGGAAAGCTGGGGAAATACAGGGGAATCGGGGTCCGGGGAGAGCGGAAAATTTTAATGCGGGGTGGGGGTGGAGGGGGAAATCCAGTAATGGGGGTCCGGGGAGAGGGGATATAGTAAATTGGGGGGTCCGGGGAGAGGGATATAGGGGAAATGGGGGGCCCCCGGGGACGGATAAAGGGAATGCGGGGTCCGGGGAGAGGGGAAAAGTGAATGGGCCGGGGTTTAAGGGGGGACCGGTAACCCGAATGTGGGGCCGGGGGAAAGGAAGGGGGGAAAATAATGAATGGGGGGTCCGGGTAAAAGGAAAGGGGCCAAAAATAAAAGGGGTGGGGAATGGGGTTGGGCTCCGGGGAGAGGGGAAAAACAGTGAATGCGGGGGCCCGGGAGACCCGGATACAGGGAATGCGGGGGCCGGGGAGAGGGGATAAACTAAGGGGTTTCCGGGGGAGATTTGTTGGGAAACCGGGAAAAAACCACAATAATAAATAAGGGGGGTAAACGGACTCCCCTTTTCCCGCAGCCTATAAACCTCAAAATTGGCAGATGACAAAAACAAAAAAAAACGATAAAACATAAAAGCCAATTGACTTCCTGAAATCCAAAAACCCCCCCCGAAACATTTAAACCCACTTCCGGCATTCGCGGGACAACAACTAGAGAAAAGAGGGGAAACCATTTTTGGGAAAAGGGGCAATTTGCAAAAGGGGTTAAAGAAAAAAAAAACCCCAAAATTTTTTTTCCCCCTATTCCCCCTCGTCCCGGGCTCCCCCCGGGTGTCCCAATGAACCCTCCTGTTCTCTTTTGTATTTTTCCCTTTTTTGGGTGAAATTGACCCCGGGTTCCCAAAGGGATAGGTGCAAATTCCAAGCGTTTTCTCCCAAACTTTTTGCACCGAAATCAGAAATCCAAACCCCATTCATCCCAAACCGCTGGGGGTGTGTATTTTCCCCCAACCCCCGAAAAAGGGGTCCATAAAAACGAAAGGGGATTTTCAAAGGGGAAATCACATAGGAGGGGGAAAGAAACCCCCTGCGTCCACCCTATGGGGACCCAAAAAAAGGGTTTCCTGCCCAAATTTGGTGCGATTAGAGCCTACAAAATTAAACATTCCAATGGGCACCGCAAACACAATTGAAAGGGAATGCGGGGGCGGTTTCCTGACAAATGGGAAATGCATATTCCGCCCCACCGAGATTTTAACCCGGACTCAGAGTTATAGAAAAAGAAAACACAAAGGTTGGGGTCTAAAAGGGATCAAAACAACAAAAGCCAGTCACATCCCCCAAAAATGCGAAAAAGGCCCGCCAATTGGCCCCAATTTGGTAAAACCTCCCGCTTGGGAAGTTGCAGCACCAAAAAGGGCCCCCAAAAAAAAATAATTTTTCCCCTTCTTTGGGGAAAGTAAATTTTTTGGTTAACCAAAAGCCCTTTCCCCTTCTTGGTAAAATGGGGAAAAAACCTTGGCCCACCGCAAAAATTTTAACAAAAATTTTTCCAAAAAAACCCAAAAATTTTATCAAAATTCCTGCTTTACCTACTTTGGGCGTGAAAAACCAAAAGGCCCCAAAAACCACCCCCCAAACCCCCCCGGGAGTTTTTATCCCAAAGCTCCGTAACCCCCCTGAAATGAAGGGTTTTTTAAAAACTATTTTAAAAATAAAAAAATGAACTTTTCCCAAATTTACGGGAAAAAATGGAATGAAAAACCTTTTTAAAGAAAAAAAAGGGGCTAAAAAAAATAAAAGGTCCCCCCCCCGGCCACCCCCAACCGCCCCAACCCCCCCTCCCCCCCGAATTTTTACCACCCAGCTTTTGCCCCCCGGCAACTTCCCCCCCCCTTATCCGGCATTTTTCCCCCCCCCAACCAACTTTTAGTAACCCCCCCCCCTTATGGAACCCCCCCCCTTTTTTGGGAATTTTTCCAAAAAACCCCCCCCCCTTTAAACCCGGTTTCCACCCAACCCCCCCCCCCCCCGGGTAACAAAACCCCCCCTTACCAATTCCCCCCCCTTATCCCCCCCCCCCAATCCGGGTTTAACCCCCCCCCCCTTTCCAAGTCCGGGAACACCCCCCCCCCCCCCCCCCCCCCCCCCCCCGCCCTCGGGACACTTTCCCCCCCCCACCGCCCCCCCCCCTAAATCCAAACCAAAAGGAAAACAACTTCCCCCCCCCCCTTCCAAATTACATTTTTTCCCCCCCCCCCTTCCCCCCGGGAAACCCTTCCCCCCCCCTCCGTCCGGCCCCTAAAAAAGTTTTACTCCCCCCCCCTTCCAACCCCCCCCCCCCTTGGACCCCCCCCCCCCCCCCCCCCCTTCCGCCGGACATTTTCCCCCCCCCTTCCGCCCGGGACCCCCCCCCCCCCCCCTTCCACCCCGGACACCCCCCCCCCCCCCCCTTTTCCCCCAAAAATTTTTTCCCGGACACCCCCCCCCCCCCCTCCCCCCTTCCAGTCCGGACATTTCCCCCCCCCCCAAAACCCCCCTCCCCCCCCCCCCCTTCCCTTCGGACATTTCCCCCCCCCCCCCTTCCCCCCCCCTTTCCCCCAATTTCCTTGGGCCCACCCCCCCCTTTCCCCAACCCCCCAACCCCCCCCCCCCTTGGACACCCCCCTCCCCATCCACCCCCCCAACTTCCCCCCCCCTCCCCCCCTACCCCCCCCTCCCCTTCCAACCCGGCCCACTTTCCCCCCCCCCCTTCCAAATCTGGACATTTTCCCCCCCCCCCCCCCTTCCCAAAAAGCCCGGGGTTTACCCCCTTCCCCCCCCCCCCCCCCTCCCCTTCCACCCCCGGACATTTCCCCCCCTCCCCCCTTCCAAATTCGGTTCACTTTCCCCCCCCTTCCATCCGGCCCAATTTTTTCAGTTTCAGCGCTATCACCCCTTTAAATGAAAAATTGCGCGGTCATGCAACACTGTACCCCAAAATAAATTTTTTTACATTTTTAATTTTAAAACAGAAAAACTTAAATTTAAGGGGTTTATTTTTTCCCGCGGGAATTTTTATTTTTTTTGCTATGTAAATAAAAATTTCCAAAACTTTTTAAAAAAAAGGGGTTTTTCTAAAAAAGGGTTTGCAAAAAAAAAAAATTTTTTAAGCATTAAAACCCGGGCCAAAATTTTATTCAGAATCTTTTTAAAGAAAAAAAAAAAAAACCCAAAAATTTAAAGTTTAAAAACCCCAAAAATTTAAAAAATTTTAAAAAAAAAATTTTTCCCATTTTAATTTTATTTATTTAAAAATTTTTTTTTACATACTTCACCCTAGCAGTACAGTGTTTTACCCATGGGGGCCCCTACTACGGGGGCTTTTTTTTTTTTTTTTTTTTTTTTACACTGTTTGTTTTTAAACCCCCCCTTTAAAAGGGCCCTTAAAAAAAGCAAACATACTCCTTCTCTCGGGGCGGGCATTTTTTGCAGCCTTTGGGAAAAAACGTGTGACTATTGGTCCCCGCTTTTTCACAGGGTCCCAAGGCTGTTTTTTAAATTTGCCCGAACCAGGAAACCTTTCTTAAATCTTTTCACAGATTTCACAGTAAAAAAACAATGATGTCAGAAGGGGCCCATTTTGGCTTACTACTCTGCAGGGTGATCCCTGTTTGGGCCAACAAAAAAAACCCCAATTAATTTTAAAAAAAATTTACATAATTTTAAATATCCCAAAAGGGGTTTGCCCCCGCGCTGTACAAGGGGGGGAAAAAAAAACTTTGGGCCCCATAAAAACCCAACAACAAACAACCACAAGGGGAAAGGGGGGCCCTACCCCTTACGAGTTTAACAATCTAGGAGATTAGGGGGGAACCCCTCACACAGGGGTCCCTTACGACAAGGGAAAACAAAAAAGGGGCCACTGGACCCCAGTGCCTGCGCCCATCCCCGGGGGGGCTTGCACGGGTCCAAAAAAGGCGGGTGCCGTTTTGTAAAACGGCAACCTGCCCCCTTAAACTCCCAAAGGGTCCACCTTTTATATAGGGGGGGCCCCGGACGGCAGGTGGAAAAGGGCAAAACAAAAATTAACAGCCAGCCGCACTTCCCTTAAAACGGGTAAAAGGCGAAATCATGCAACCTCTACCCAAATTAATTTAAACTATTTTTTTAAACCAAAAAATTTTAAACCCATTTTTTTGGTAAAATTTGATCGAAACCACAAAGATAAATTTCCCTTTTTTCCCTTTTCAAAAACATAATGAAGGAAATTATTCTAACAGGACACAGAGAGAAAAAAATTTGGAGTTTTTAACCCCTTCCCCGTACTCATCCAAAACAAGGTTTTTTTTTTGGGGGTTTTTTAAAATTTTAAAATATATATAGTAAAGGGGAAAATGTGTAATTGGCCCCCCCCCCCTCCCCCCCCCACCGGCCAAAAATGTTCCTCAACCCTCCCCCCACACAGAAAGATGGGTTTTAAACAAGGGAATTTTTTTCGCCCCCTCAAAACAGAAATAAAATCGCTCTAACAAGGGAAAATTTCGCCCCCACACAAAAACCAGGGGGCCCTAAACAAGGGAAAAAAAGGGCCGGAATTTCCCCCTCCAACAAAATAAACGCCCAAACAATGGAATTTTTCCCCCCCCCGGAATCCCCTCAAAAAGGGAATTTTCGCCCCCTTAACAAGGGAAAAAACCCGGAACCCTCACACAAAAAAATGGGTTTTCGGGCTCAAAACCAAAGGAAATGTTTCGCCCCTCACAAACAGAAATGATCGGTCAAACCCCTTAACCCCAAAAACCAAAAGGGAATGTTCCCCCTCACACAAAAAGGATGGGTCAAACAAGGGAAAGTTCGCCCCCCAAAAAGAAAAAACAAAAAAGTTCGGTCTAAAAATGGAATGTTGGGTGTAACACGGGAGAAAAAAAAACCCAACAAAAAAATTTCAGCAAAATGCGTCTAAAAAAAGATGAGGATCGCTTTTTTCCATGGGGGAAAGAAAGGAAAGGGGAAAACCCCTTCCAAAAAAGGACTTAGAAACTTTTGTCCAACCCCTTTGGTTGGGCAAACACAGGGGTTTCCAGACTTTTTCCCTGGGTTTGGCCCCCAGGTTCGCAAAACATTTCAGGGGGGTTTTTGGGCCCCCACCCCCCTTTTGGCAAAATCCCCTCCAAGTCTTTAAAAGGTTTGGGGGTTTACGTTTGGCAACCCGAACTTTCAGTTCCCCCCAAAAATTTTTCATCGGAAAAGGTTTGGAGACGGGCTGGCCCCACCCCAGGACCTTAATTTCTTCGTTTTTTTGAGCCGCCCTTTTTTGCCGGGGGCCGTGTGTTTTGGGCTTTTGTCTTTGCGGAACACCCCCATCCCCACCCCCCAATTTTTTCAATGCCCTGGCTGGGGGGAAAAAAGGTTCTCCCCCCAAGATTTGGGGGGTCCCTTGCCCCCCCTTTGGGGCCCCTTTTGGGATGGGTGCAGTTTGCCCCGCCCCCCTTTAAGCAGAAAAACCCCCCCAAAGCAGAATGTTTTCCAAACCAACCATGTTTCAAAATTTGGATGGTTTTTTGGGGCTTGGGCAGAAAACCCCTCCTCCCCCAAAACCACGGGCGATTTTGTTGCCAAAAGAGCGGGAATTTTGGTCCCCTCTGACCAAAACCATTTCCCAAACCCAGCCCCTCCTCCCCTCATTCAAAAGTTCAGGGGCGTTTTTTCAAAACCGGGCCTGACAAGGGCTTTTTTGAGCGAGGGCCCAAGGGTGGGAAAACTGCGGGATTCAGTCCTTGTCTGGTTGGGGGAAAAAAAAGGGTTTTTTGGGTTTGACGGGGTCCCACTGCCTAAGACTTTGGACAAGATCCCCCCGGGGTAGTTCGGGGATAAACCCCTCACTTTTTCTCATGATCAGGGACACTCCACGATGGTTTCTTGCAGGGTGAAACCAGCCCTAGGGAGATTTGGACACCTTTGTTTGTGTTTTCTTCAAAAAATTATTCCCCCCCATAAACCCAAAAGAAATTTTCCCCACCAAAGGCTGTTTGGCCATATTTGTAACCCCCCCAGCCACCCAAAAAGAGTTTTAGGGCCAAAACCTCGGGGTCCCTGGCCCCCACCTTTGGAAACGCTTTGGGGGGTCCTTTTCCCCATTTTGGTGGGGGGATTAAACCCAAAAAGGGTTACTCCTGGGGACGGGGTTTTTTGTCTTTAAAACCCAAAGTAACACCCCAAAGGAATTAGCAGCCACCCTTTAAAGGAAAACCAAAGCCAACCCCCTTTAAAACCTCAACCGGGCTTGAAAAACCTGTATGAAGACCCCAAAACCTGGGAGAAAAACCCCCCAAAAAAAACCTACCTTGGAAAAATTTGGAAAGGTTTTGGACCCCAAATTCCTTTTTCCCCCTTTTGGGAAACTTTCCAGAATCCGTCTCTTTTTGGGGGGTTAAAACCGAAAATTTCCCGGGTTGGGGGAAAATTTTTGTTGTTTGTATTCCTGGTACAATTTTCCTTTTTAAAACCCCGGGGGGCCAATTTTCCAATTTTGTTGGGGGAACCCGTTTTTTCCGGTTTTTTCTGTGTAAAGGGGCGAAAAATTCCTTTTTTAACCCCGTTTAAATTTCTGTGTGAGGGGGGAAACATTCCATTTTTTAAAACCAATCTTTTTCTGTGTGAGGGCGAACTTTCCAAATTGTTAGACCGATCATTTCGGGTTTGTGAGGGCAAAACATTCCCATTTTGTTAAACCCTTGAAACGTTTCTTTTGGGGGGGGCGAACTTTCCCAAATGTTAGCCCAAACTTTCTGTGGGGAGGGGCAACTTTTCCATTGTTAGACCGACCCTTTTCTTTTTTTGGGGGGCCCGAACATTCACCATCACAGGGGAGCAAATACAAAATTTCCTTCACGTATATAAAAAAAAAAATTATATTTTAATCCAACCCCCCCCCAAAACCCCTTCACCGACCCAAAAATAAACCTCCTTGAACCCCCTTTTTGAAAAAGAAAGCCGAAAAGATCTGGCGCTTGGGGAACCGGGGAAACCTTTCACCCTTCGGCTTATAGGGGGAGCGTCGGGACGAGCGGTGCAGACAGAAATTCCTCCGAGAGCCCGGGGGAGCGGGTTTTTTTAAACCTCGAACTTTGGGTGGGCCATTAACCTGCGAGAAGCCGACACAAAATCACCCGTTTTGGGGGAAAACGGGGTTTTGGATCGCCAATCAGCAATTTAAAGAGGAAGGGGATTTACCAAAGTCGTTCAAAACCCCCCGGCTTGAAAGACTGACCACTCCCCCAGCTTCCACAACGCATCGGGGAAACCCTGAAATAAAACACGCCCCATGGATCACCTCTGCATACCCTTTTTGGGGGTTAAAAATTGTTTGGGTATTGGCTAAAAAAACAATTCAAAAGATCCAATCGGGCACACTCCTAAGGAAGTATTCCTTTTTAACGTGAAAATTTAAAAAAACCGCGCTTTATAAAAAGGGAACCCCCACCAAACCCCCGGGCCAAAAACGGCCCCAATGGGGGAAATAATCCAAATGAAGTTTCCCCCCGGCCTAAAGCCGAAGGCGGGTCAGTATAACGGGGAAAAGGGAAAGGGCAAAACTTTACCCCTTTCTGGAGATTCACCCAACAGAAAAAATTCACTCCAAAAGCTTCCCCAACCCCCATCCTTTGTACCCCCCCCATCGGTTTCATTCGGGCCCTTACCCCCATTCACATGGGCTGCGACTTGGCATCCCCCCTGGATTTGGGAAAACTGAAATGCCAAGTCGCACCCTATTGGTCAGTTTTCATTTGGTAGTTCAGCCTGGGTTCAGAGCCGCACCGTTTTCAAAAGTAGCCCCTTTGTGCTTTTTTTGGACAATTTCATAGATGCTTATCAAATGTCCCAAAACGCACCTAAATCGGCATCTCACCCATTTTAGAAATCTGGGCGACTTCCCCGTAAGCGGTAAATTCGACAATACAGAAATTTTACTGCGAGAGTTATTTACCCTCGCAAAATTCTGTAATGCGCTTTTGCAAAGAGGTTACCGCATGCGTTTTTTTTATTACTGCATTTTCTCAGCTTTTAATTATCTTAGTGAATTGATCCCCAAAGTCCTCTATGGTGATTGTTAGGCGATAGGTTACTCTATATTGAGACATGCAGGTCCAAAAGACCAAGACCGCCATTGGGCAGCACAGTGGCTAAATGGTTAGCACTTCCGCCTGGCAGTACTCGGGTCGTTGGTTCGAATCCCAACCACGGCACCACCTCCTGGAGTTTGCATGTTCTCCCTGTGCCTGCCGTGGGTTTCCTTTGGTACTCTGGTTTTCCTCCCACACTCCAAAG
>CATNWA010016884.1:0-12500 GCA_951230385.1 Staurois parvus | reverse complement strand
AAAAAAAAAAAAAAAAAAAAAAAAAAAAAAAAAAAAAAAAAAAAAAAAAAAAAAAAAAAAAAAAAAAAAAAAAAAAAAAAAAAAAAAAAAAAAAAAAAAAAAAAAAAAAAAAAAAAAAAAAAAAAAAAAAAAAAAAAAAAAAAAAAAAAAAAAAAAAAAAAAAAAAAAAAAAAAAAAAAAAAAAAAAAAAAAAAAAAAAAAAAAAAAAAAAAAAAAAAAAAAAAAAAAAAAAAAAAAAAAAAAAAAAAAAAAAAAAAAAAAAAAAAAAAAAAAAAAAAAAAAAAAAAAAAAAAAAAAAAAAAAAAAAAAAAAAAAAAAAAAAAAAAAAAAAAAAAAAAAAAAAAAAAAAAAAAAAAAAAAAAAAAAAAAAAAAAAAAAAAAAAAAAAAAAAAAAAAAAAAAAAAAAAAAAAAAAAAAAAAAAAAAAAAAAAAAAAAAAAAAAAAAAAAAAAAAAAAAAAAAAAAAAAAAAAAAAAAAAAAAAAAAAAAAAAAAAAAAAAAAAAAAAAAAAAAAAAAAAAAAAAAAAAAAAACAAAAAAAAAAAAAAAAAAAAAAAAAAAAAAAAAAAAAAAAAAAAAAAAAAAAAAAAACAAAAAAAAAAAAAAAAAAAAAAAAAAAAAAAAAAAAAAAAAAAAAAAAAAAAAAAAAAAAAAAAAAAAAAAAAAAAAAAAAAAAAAAAAAAAAAAAAAAAAAAAAAAAAAAAAAAAAAAAAAAAAAAAAAAAAAAAAAAAAAAAAAAAAAAAAAAAAAAAAAAAAAAAAAAAAAAAAAAAAAAAAAAAAAAAAAAAAAAAAAAAAAAAAAAAAAAAAAAAAAAAAAAAAAAAAAAAAAAAAAAAAAAAAAAAAAAAAAAAAAAAAAAAAAAAAAAAAAAAAAAAAAAAAAAAAAAAAAAAAAAAAAAAAAAAAAAAAAAAAAAAAAAAAAAAAAAAAAAAAAAAAAAAAAAAAAAAAAAAAAAAAAAAAAAAAAAAAAAAAAAAAAAAAAAAAAAAAAAAAAAAAAAAAAAAAAAAAAAAAAAAAAAAAAAAAAAAAAAAAAAAAAAAAAAAAAAAAAAAAAAAAAAAAAAAAAAAAAAAAAAAAAAAAAAAAAAAAAAAAAAAAAAAAAAAAAAAAAAAAAAAAAAAAAAAAAAAAAAAAAAAAAAAAAAAAAAAAAAAAAAAAAAAAAAAAAAAAAAAAAAAAAAAAAAAAAAAAAAAAAAAAAAAAAAAAAAAAAAAAAAAAAAAAAAAAAAAAAAAAAAAAAAAAAAAAAAAAAAAAAAAAAAAAAAAAAAAAAAAAAAAAAAAAAAAAAAAAAAAAAAAAAAAAAAAAAAAAAAAAAAAAAAAAAAAAAAAAAAAAAAAAAAAAAAAAAAAAAAAAAAAAAAAAAAAAAAAAAAAAAAAAAAAAAAAAAAAAAAAAAAAAAAAAAAAAAAAAAAAAAAAAAAAAAAAAAAAAAAAAAAAAAAAAAAAAAAAAAAAAAAAAAAAAAAAAAAAAAAAAAAAAAAAAAAAAAAAAAAAAAAAAAAAAAAAAAAAAAAAAAAAAAAAAAAAAAAAAAAAAAAAAAAAAAAAAAAAAAAAAAAAAAAAAAATACAACCAAAAAAAAAAAAAAAAAAAAAAAAAAAAAAAAAAAAAAAAAAAAAAAAAAAAAAAAAAAAAAAAAAAAAAAAAAAAAAAAAAAAAAAAAAAAAAAAAAAAAAAAAAAAAAAAAAAAAAAAAAAAAAAAAAAAAAAAAAAAAAAAAAAAAAAAAAAAAAAAAAAAAAAAAAAAAAAAAAAAAAAAAAAAAAAAAAAAAAAAAAAAAAAAAAAAAAAAAAAAAAAAAAAAAAAAAAAAAAAAAAAAAAAAAAAAAAAAAAAAAAAAAAAAAAAAAAAAAAAAAAAAAAAAAAAAAAAAAAAAAAAAAAAAAAAAAAAAAAAAAAAAAAAAAAAAAAAAAAAAAAAAAAAAAAAAAAAAAAAAAAAAAAAAAAAAAAAAAAAAAAAAAAAAAAAAAAAAAAAAAAAACCAGCAGCCAGCATCGATAGACTGTCCAGCAGCCACCAGCAATAGTCCTCCCTCCCTCAACAATAGATCCAAACCAGCAAACTACAGACCCCACCAGCAACAATAGATTCCTCAGGCAACAATGGACCCCAGCAACAAAACGCCACAATCCCAACAATAGACCCCCAGCAGCCAGCATCAATAGACTTTCTATCAACCAGCAACAATAAACCTGTCCATCAGATATCTTGCAGCAACAATAGACCCCCACCAGCAACAATAGACCCACCCAAGAACAAATAGAACACCGTGCAAAAATAGATCCCCCAGCAGCCACCTTCCAGCACCCCTTGGAGAGAGAGAGAGAGGGGGGGGGGGAGAGGGGGGGGGGGAGGGGGGGAGGGGAGGAGGGAGGAGAGAGGAGAGGAGAGCGAGGGGGAAAAGGGGGAAGGGAGAGGGGGGGGGGGGAGAGAGGGGGAGAGGGGGAAGAGAGGGGGATAGGGGAGGAGAGAGGGGGGGAGAGGGAGGAGAGAGAGGGGGAGAGGGAGGAGTAGGGGGGAGAGGGGGAGAGAGAGGGAGGGGAGAGGGGGGAGAGAGGAGGTGGGAGAGGGAGGGGAGTGGGGGAGGCGAGGAGAGGAACGAGAGGAGGGAGATAGAGAGGGAGGGGGAGGGGGGGAGGGGAGAGGGGGGGGGAGGGAGGAGAGAGAGAGGGAGGGAGAGAGGGGAGGGAGGGGGGGGAGGGAGGGGGAGGAGGGAAGAGGGGGGGAGGGAGTAGGAGAGAGGAGAGAGGGGGGAGGGAGGGAGGGAGGGGGAGCAGGAGGGAGGAGGAGGGGAGAGAGTTGGAGGGCGAGAGAGAGGAGAGAGAGAGGTTAGGGGATAGGAGAAGGGGAGTTTGCCAGGGAGAGAGAGAGGGATGAGAGAAGGGAGACTAGGGAGGGAGGGAGAGGGAGGAGAGAGGGAGGGAGGGGAGGGACTGAGAGAGGAGAGGGGTCTCGTGCGAGGTGAGGATTTCTAGAGAGGGTAGGGAGGGGGGGAGGAGAGAGAGAGGTGTGTTGTGTTACAATTGATATACACCCATATATTCCCCACCAATTAATCCCTTATGAGTTTACCTACATTTTAACTTTTGCGCAGGTTCAACTTGTCTATATTTGTACTTTATCAACAATGCATACCAGGAGGAGTGGTTAATATTTCCATATATATATATATAATTTTTTTTTATATGTATATTATTTTGTGTTTGTTAGCCCTGAAGAAGGGGAGAGTTCATTCCTCCGAAACGCATTGTCTTTATATACATGATTATACTTTTTAGTAAACATTTTATGAGCCGTATATCAAAGTTGCAGTTTTCCTGGACGCCGGGCGGCTCCTTCTATCCCACCCAACATTTCTGGATGAAACAACCATTGGAAGGGGCTTCTTCCTCTTTGTCCACATGCTCACCCACTCATGACCACAGACTGATCACCTCATCCAGTCAGTACAGCGTGGTCTCCAACACAAACAAGAGATGTAAATAATGGGACTTTTTAGGACCTCTTCAGACGGATACTTTTGCAGTAGTAAGATGTATGACTGCAATACATAAGTCACAGACCAGCCCCCCCTTCATTGTGTGAACGGACGACCCCCCAACTTCAGCCTGCAGTGCACCCCATTTTTCACAGTACAATTTCTCTTTCGCCTTTTCATCTAATGTAGATTTCTATTTGTGTCACTGTTCTTTGGACGCTCCAATATGCAGCACTCACCTGTACACAGGCCAGTCTTCCCACCACGTCCATACTGTGTAAGTGCCATACAACCTCCAACACCGGGGGGCGCTGCCGAGCAAAGAGTAACAACACTGACATTAGAATGGAACGGCTTTAAGATGATGTTCAGCAACATCAGCAACACAACTCACTGGTTGTTCCCAGATCTCCTTCAAGAAAACGGAACGTCTGAAACAATTCTCTGCCATCAGCACTTTCAGCGTCTTCAGGAAAGCCGTCATCCTGTCCTAAAATCATGATAGAAAGAGGGACCGTTAGCCACGTTCAGAACTTGTGTGGGACTACGGTGATCAGCCCTGGAGAAGGTGCCAATCCCCATCATATTGAGGGAGAAATCTGATAATTGCCCCCCCCCCCCCCAATACACCAAATCTTTACACATTGCGACCTACCTCCTGAACAGCACAATATGGGGATTTGCCCTTAAAGGGTAAGTTCACCTTTCACAACATATTCAGGGTGTAAAATGCTATGAAAGCACTGCCCCCACTCCCCGCCGATCCCCCACTTTGACAGCTAGCAGGGGATCCCCCCCCCCCACTAGGTGTCAAATTTTTAAGAAGTGTAGGGCTCCGCCCACCCAGCCGCGTCACTCATTCACAGTATTCTGTGAATGGAAAACTACAAATCCTGAAATCCTTAGTGCCTGTGGGATTGTAGTTCCCAACGAACTGCTACGGCGCTGTAGCAATCCGTGGAAGTTCATTGATTACGTGTTCCTGCATGGCGACCACTTCCTGTTATCTCACATATATATTCGGATTATTAGAGCCAAATTTACCTCCCTGACTCCTCCCACAGTTCTTACACTCCATAGACAGTAATATACCGAAACGTGCGGATTGTTCCCGATTGGTGGGCTATTACTTTGTGGAACGTTTCCCGAATGGTTCACAAAATATCGCCGTTTTTGTGGTGAAATTGGTCCCATAGGAATGAATGGCGGAATGTTCAAATCTAGAGTGGGAGATGAAAAAATCCAAGACATGATTTCTAAACTGCCATCACTCCCTCATTTTCAAGCCACTCCACCAGTTACTCCACCCACTCCACCCAGTAATCCAGACATGATTTCTAAACTGCCATCACATCCCTACATCCCGTTCCAGCCACTCCACCCAGTTACTCCGCCCACATCCAACTAGTTACTCCGCCCACAACCCTTACATCCCTACATTGTAGTACAACTGGTGGAGGCAAGAATCTCGTACATCACTTCACACAATTTCCCCAGAAATTGCAGCTTTTCTACATTCTTCCTGTTGTTATATCCCTACATGCTCGTACATCCGTACATACATCCGTACATCCCCTACATCCCATCCCTACATCTCCGTACATCCCTACATCCCGTACATCCCTACCATCCCTACATCCCTACATCCCGTACATCCCTACATCTCGTACATCTCGTACATCCCATACACATCCCGTACATCTACATCCCTACATCTCGTACATCCCTACATCATCTCGTACATCCCTACATCTCGTACATCCCTACATTCATCCCTACATCTCGTACATCCCCTACATCTCGTACATCCCGTACATCTCGTATCATACATCCCGTACATCTCGTACATCCCTACATCTCGTACATCCCTACATCTCGTACATCCCTACATCCCTACATCCCTACATCCCTACATCCCTACATCCCTACATCTCGTACATCCCTACATCCCGTACATCCCTACATCTCCCTACAATATCTCGTACATCCCTACATCTCGTACACATCCCTACATCTCGTACATCCCTACATCTCGTACATCCCTACATCTCGTACATCCCTACATCTCGTACATCCCTACATCTCGTACATCCCTACACATCTCGTACATCCCTACATCTCGTACATCCCTACATCTCGTACATCCCTACATCTCCATCCCTACATCCCGTACATCCTACATCCCTACATCCCGTACATCCCTACATCTCGTACATCCCTACATCCCGTACATCCCTACATCCCTACGTACATCCCTACATCCCGTACATCTCGTACATCCCTACATCTCGTACATCCCTACATCCCGTACATCCCTCGTACATCCCTACATCTCGTACATCCCTACATCCCGTCGTACATCCCTACATCTCGTACATCCTACATCCTGTACGGCAAGCAGATATACTGACAGGTCTGCAGGAGACCTGCATGGCACCAGCAATCTGCTGATTGCTGGTGCAATGCTTTCCAGGCTCCTGCAGCAAAAAATTATAAATGCATATTTTTTTTCACCTGCAAAAAGATTTGCATTTATTATTGTTTATCAAAAGGTGAACTTATCCTTTAATAATGACACTGTACTACTTGTGGGGGGTGATGAAGATTTTTTTTTCTCTCTTTTCTACACTGATTGCTTTTACACCCATAAAGGCTGTAATATCAATCATTTCTCCTTCTCTCTGGCTGCATTCCTGCAGCCATTGAGAAATACTGTGAGAGCTGTGATTGGTCACAGCTTGTCACGTGGTACAAGGCTGCTGTGAATGGCCCTGTACCATGTGATCTCGGTGATCATTCACAGATTTCAATAGTAGTAAGGAATGATGTCAGGAAGTGACATCTTGTTTACAACTGTTTATGTGATCACCGATTGGCCAAATCAGTGATCACATGGTTGGGAACTCACACAGAGGTCCGGTACAGCGATCTGTGTTCCGCTGTGTCCTCCACCGATCGTGGTGCTGCATGCTCCCAGGGAGCGTACATAGGCAATGGATGCGGAGGGACGTTTAGAAACATCCACCCGCATCGGCAGCGCTCCTGTCCGGCAGTTTATCGACATGGGCCGGATGGGAAGAGGTTAAAAAGCATATGCAGACATACAAATATAGAATGAAATCCCCAGATTTTTTTTACTAATATGGTTAATCAGAAATGGATCCTAAGCGTATAGGATCGACGCGTTTCGCATGAATTGTGAAACGCGTTGATCCTGTAGTTTAAGATTGTAATAATCCTGTAGCATAATTGTAACAATATGTCCAGTTGTGACATACATTGTTATTGGATTTAGATTTGATTTTAAACATATGTTAATTAAATTTCTTGTAATAAAAAAAAGTTTGTATTTTATTATATGTTTGTATGTCCGCATCTCCTAGTCAGCCACATTTTAAAGCTCCTCAGTTTCTTTCTTTGAGGATTTGCCCCGAATAAAGTGGTGAAAAACCATGAAAATTTGTAAATTTCATACTGAAATATTAAAAGAGAATTTAAAGTCTTTTCGATTATTTTTGGACACTTGTGTCAGGGACCAGCTTGATATAAATAACGCATTGAGCTTTCTGCTGCAAAGATATGTAAATGACAGCGAATTCACAGATTTCTCACAGCTATTTACCCGCGGGAACCTGAATATAGAAATCAGGAGTTCTGTGAAACATGCGACTCGGATCAACATATGGCTTCATATGTAACAGGTTAGCAATGAAAATGTATTTAGTTAAAACCGTTTTCAGTTTCGGATGTAGTGGGGAAAGACAGTCCCTTTGCACCCGGCCGCACATAGAGCTGACATGGGGCTGCCAGTCATAAACTGAACAGGGATGTTCGATTCGTATCGCATGATGCGGGACATGTAGTTCCGGCCCCGGACAGGTAGTTGTTTTTTACCTTTAGCCCGGCTCACCTGTCAGGTGGAAGCATTCGACGGAAGCGCTGCCGCTGATTGCTTCCACACAGAGCCAGCCTCTTCGCACCCCCCCCCCCCCCCCCCATGAGGCTTCCCGGGCTCAGCTTGTGCCATCGGCTAGAGGGGAGGGAGAAGAGCGGACACGTCTGCTCGCCTCCCCTTCTTGTCCTGACCCGGAAGTGACACTACGATGTCACTTCCGGGTCCCCAATGAGAGATTGTAATGCAATCCCTGGGAAGGAATGTGTCAGGGACCCCAGGTTTTAACCGCGGAGCGCGGGTCTGCGCATGCATGGTATGCCAGGGCGCACTAGCATGCGGGCACTAGGACCTGGGCACCCGCGACGGCAACGTCGGACGTGCGCCTGGCACCAATGAGAGTGCAGGGCGCCCTATTTAAACAGGCTCTGACTGTGCTCAAATTGCCGTATGGGCTTTTCCTGTATCCTGTGTTCCTGAAAGATCGCCTTGTTGCTGACCCTGATTCGCTGTCCATCACCTGCTCTGATCCCTGGCTTGTCTGACCATTCTCCTGCCTAATCCTGCACGTTTGATCTCGTTACCGAACCCGGCCTGTTTATCCCTCTGCCTGCGGCTTGTACCGTCCTGCCTCCACCGTTACCGACCCGGCCTGTCTGACTTCGCTCACTCCGCCTCCTCACATCAGGCTCTCACCTGCCAAGTACCACCGGCAAGTGCCTCTACCACAGCTGGTTGCACCCAGGGGCCGCGACCTGGTTTCGGCCTGCTCCAAGTCCATCCCCACCATCAGGGGCTCTGGTGAACAAGCAGGTCGGGGCTTAATCCCGGTCTGTGGAGCGCTAGAGGCTACCCTGGTCGGTCCTTAATAGAATGTAATACAGTGCGATGTGCAGTGCATTACATTCAGTGGAGCAGAGGGGAGACACGCGGGGTCTTTTTACATGTATGCAAGGTAACCAAAAATCCTCACATAGGGGACTTTGTCCCCTATGTGATGAAAAGAAAAAAAAAGTAAAAAAAAAAAAGTTTTTTTTTTTTTTAATTGTAAAAAATGAAAGTTGCACCCAAGCACATACCACCCCCCAAAAAAAAAAAAAAATATTGAGGCCCCCACATATACGCACGTACAAATGTAAAAGAACACGCTGGGGCGCCTATACATGAAACCGTCGATTGCGATACACGTCACATATCGCCGCGCACGCCAGAATGAGAGCGATAATTCCAGCAGCAGACCTCCTCAGTACACTACAGTATACGGATTACCTAGAAGGGGCTTTAAACGTGTCACCTACAGAAAATATAGAGGACTGAAGTCGCCATTTCACGAGTGCACAAACTTAAGGTTTGACAAGTTGGATATCTATTTACGCTGCAACCGAATCTTCTGTATTTTACAAAAAAAAAAGGGGGTAATTTATTGGTTTTTGTGCCCTAAAATTAACTTGTATGTACTAAAATTTTGCGGTAAAATCCTGCGACATGAAAAATTGGAATTACCGCTATTTTATTCTCCAGGGTCTATGATTTCAGAAAATATCTCATGTTTGGGGGTTTTTATGTCATCTTCAGGCCTAAAATGATTTTTTTTTAAATGTGTGCAAACAGCTCTGGCAGCGAAATGGATAAAGGACACGCCCTGACCTCCCTCTTTCCTGAGGTGCAGCCAATCGGTGCTCATTACACTGCGAGGACTCTCCCCTCCCTGCTGGTCCTCAGGGGCGGGACTGGAGACAGGCAGGGAGGAGAGGAGGAGATAAAAGGTGCAATGTTAAAAATATTACACGTTTAAGTTGCCATAAAGCCGCTTTTGTTTTTAACAGCCCCGACATTCCTAATACCACCTCCCATCCGGACAAGTAGATTGGGGCCCCGATTTAGTCCCTGGACAAGTAGATTGGGGTAGATTGGGGCCCCGATTTAGTCCCTGGACAAGTAGATTGTCATGACGGACAAGTAGATTGGGGCCCCGATTTAGTCCCTGGACAAGTAGATTGTCATGACGGACAAGTAGATTGGGGCCCCGATTCAGTCCCTGGACAAGTAGATTGTCATGACGGACAAGTAGATTGGGGCCCTGATTTAGTCCCTGGACAAGTAGATTGGGGCCCCGATTTAGTCCTGGACAAGTAGATTGGGGCCCCGATTTAGTCCGATTTAGTCCCTGGACAAGTAGATTGGGGCCCCGATTTAGTCTCTGGACAAGTAGATTGGGGCCCCGATTTAGTCCCTGGACAAGTAGATTGGGGCCCCGATTTAGTCTCTGGACAAGTAGATTGGGGCCCCGATTTAGTCCTGGGACAAGTAGATTGGGGCCCCGATTTTTAGTCCCGGGGACAAGTTGTTTTTTTCAAAAAATTTCCACCGCCCTGAACAAGCATGGATGCTAACACACTCACATCCGTCCCATTTGCAGATCTGCCCACAGATCCCCTGCTGATTGTGGTGGCCTTTGCTCCGTGTGAAAGGGGTCTTAGGGATTCTCACCTGTGGCCCCTGACATCCCCAAACAGCTGCACATAATGCTCAGTATATGTGATGCTACAGAAGATTGCCAAAGACAGCAGAATTACTAAAGAGAACAGTCATAAACTACAGACGTCACCAATGTACATGACTGCTGGGGTCCAAGGGCCGCACACAGGGCCGTGGATAAGGGGGTACCACCTGTCCTCCTGTATGGGGCCCAGGTCAGCAGGGGGGCCCAGGCAGCTGGATGAATGGGATGTGGGCAGGGAGGGTGATCGGCACAGTGGGGAGGGGGGGGATGTAAATGTTTCCATTGATATCACAACGTATTAGTAATGGGAAATGCCAGGATGGATCGTCCGCTGTGCTCACTCGCTGGTCTTGGCTGAGCAATACGTCCGCCATGTTGTTTGCAGGGTTATGGCAGATCTGTTGGATATTGGAGAGCGCGGCTCTTGCACCGAGAACATCGGCCGACACGCCCAGATGGGAAGCCTGATCTCTGAAGGTGGAACCTGACAACGAAAACAACACGGCGTGTCATCCGGTTCTGTTGTCTGTATGAAGCCCAACTCTGCGCACAAAAATCCTGACCAAAGTTACAGAAGTTATACATTCAACCCCCCCCGCCCCCCCCCCCCACATCATGCGGGTTTATTCTACATCTGGCAAATCATGCATTCTGGGATTAGTACATCTCCCGGTACTTTAATTCCAGACCAGTCTGGTGTAAACGCTGCAGGTCCCAAACCTCCAGCACAGCCGTCGTGTCTCCCCTCAGCCATTCACAAAACTGGTGTCTGCACCTCCCCGCTCCCTCAGCCATTCACAAAACTGGTGTCTGCACCTCCCCCGCTCCCCCAGCCATTCACAAAACTGGTGTCTGCACCTCCCCGCTCCCTCAGCCATTCACAAAACTGGTGTCTGCACCTCCCCGCCTCCCTCAGCCATTCACAAAACTGGTGTCTGCACCTCCCCGCTCCCTCAGCCATTCACAAAACTGGTGTCTGCACCTCCCCGCTCCCCCAGCCATTCACAAAACGCATGTCTCCCCTTCCCCTGCTCCCCCAGCCATTAACAAAACTGCATGTCTCCCCTTCCCTGCTCCCCCAGCCATTCACAAAACGCATGTCTCCCCTTTCCCGCTCCCCCAGCTATTCACAAAACTTGTGTACCCTGCCTCCCTCCTCCCCCAGCCATTCACATAACTCGTGTCTCCGCCTCCCTCCTCCCCCAGCCATTCACATAAACTCGTGTCTCCGCCTCCCTCCTCCCCCAGCCATTCACATAACTCGTGTCTCCCGCCTCCCTCCTCCCCCAGCCATTCACATAACTCGTGTCTCCGCCTCCCTCCTCCCCCAGCCATTCACATAAACTCGTGTCTCCGCCTCCCTCCTCCCCCAGCCATTCACAAAACTTGGATGCACTTTCCTCACCCTGTCACAGCATGAGGAAAGTACTGCCGATAACCGGCAATTGTCAGAGGACCGAGCGGGCACTGATGATCAGTGCCCAGCAGTGCCCATCAGTGCCACCCATCAGTGCCCATCAGTGCGAGCCTCATCAATGCACATCAGTGAAAGAGAAAAAAATTACCTGTTTGCAAAATTTTATAATAGAAACAAAGAAAAAAATTTTTTTTTTCTTTATAGAGCAAAAAATAAAACACTCAGTGGCGAGTACATACCACCAAAAGAAGCTCTATTTGTGTGAAAAAAAATGATAAAAATGTCATATGGTATGGGTGCAGTGTTGCATGACCGTGCAATTGTCACTCAAAGTGCGACAGTGCTGAAAGCTGAGAATTGGCCTGGACAGGGAGGGGGTAAAAAGTGCCCGCTAGGCGAGTGGTAAAAGGAGACGTTCACTTTTTGGGAACATGATACATGTTTCACCCCGTTTTTAGGATGCCACGTGTAACATGTTCCAAATGCTGCACCCACCACCTCCTGCCCCTCCCCCCCAATCTGACAGAAGTATGGGGAGAAGCTGTCAGATTAGAAAACAGCGCAGCCATGCAGGGGCTCCGCCCACAAGTGAATGAACTGCAAGTTGCGGCTGTGGGCTTGTACTCTTCTATGAACTACTACAACGTTGTGGTAGTTCACTGAATTTTCTGACAGTGTATCTGCTTGCCCATACACCCTGTACAACGCGTACACCTTGTATACCCCATACACCCCATACACTGCGCACATCCCGCGCACCCATAAACCGTGTACACCCCATACACCCCGTACACTGCGCATCATCGCCCGCGCACCGCATACACACCCGTACACCGCATAAACCGTGTACACCCCATACAACGCGCACATCCCGCGCACCCCATACACCCCATAATAAACAATACACACTGCGCACATCCCGCGCACCCCATAAACCGTGTTACACCCCATACACCCCGCACACCCCATACACTGCGCACATCCCGCGCACCCCATACACAGCGCACATCCCGCGCACCGCATACACCCCCCCGTACACCGCAATAAACCGTTGTACACCCCATACACTGCGCACATCCCGCGCACCCCATACACTGCGCACATCCCGCGCACCCCCATACACCCCGCGCACCCCATACACCCCACACGGACAAGCGGATATTTACTGACAGATCTGCAGGAGGCTTGCAATGGCGTCAGAAATCTGCGGATTGTGGGT
>CATNWA010016883.1:227500-316253 GCA_951230385.1 Staurois parvus | reverse complement strand
CCCATGACCCAAATGTAAGGGACATTTTTCCCAAAAGACCCCCAATGTAAGGGACATTCTTCCACTGCCCCCCAATGTGGGGGCCTTTCTTTCCACTACCCCCCAAGTAAGGGGCATTCTTCCCACTGACCCCAATGTAAGGACGTTCTTCCCACTGACCCCAATGAAAGGGGACATTCTTCCTCTCCCCCCAATGAAAGGGGACTTTCTTCCCCGCCCCCCAATGTAGGGAATTCTTCTATCTGTTACTGGGAATGATATAAAAGGGTTGATCACAGTCGGGATTGATAGAAGCAATGAGCCACACCCTGAAAAATTCATCAGCACTTAGATGGAGACAATCACTTACCGGAACGCGGTCGGGATATTTGGCTCGGATCTTTGCAGACTCCACACACCGGTGTTCTAAATTGAATAAAAAGGAAGTTGATGAAAGGCCCTCAGAGATTATTGTAGGCCGGTGGTGGAGATGTTGAAACGATCAAGGGGACATGTGTCTGGAGGGGGCGGGACCAGGCTCTCTCCTCTCCTGTGGATCACCAACCTGACATTGTTGTACAGGAGGCAGGGAATGGGTCCAGGGACACAGGAATAGATCACTGCTGCTTGGGCTTTGGTCCTTTAGGGAAGGTGATGAGTATTTAGGGGTTTTTTGGAGTTTCGTACTTTAGGGGGTTCGCACCCGTGCAGAATGAGGGGTTCCGGGGAGATCTGGGGAAAAGGGGAAAAACTGATTCGCAGTTTTTCCAAGATTATGAAGTCCACAGGTGAGGCCGGGAATTCTGCAGGCTCAGAGATTTTGGGCTGGGTGGAAAGAGTTTCCAACCCTTATTACAGGGACTTTTTTTTTTTTTGGTCCTGAAAGGGGTAAACCCGCCTGCAGAGAGGGCTGGCAAGGCCAGGAAGTGGTCCCAGTAGGTGTCTGTGGGGTGTGCAGCCAGAGCTGGGACAGGGAGCTGGGTGAGGACCATGGACTGGATTTGAGACAGTGTTGAGCTATCTGGTGACCTTTTTGATGGACCCCTAAGGCAGGTTGGGGACCTTAGAAGCCTGTGAGAGGACAGTAATTACACTGGCGGTGAGCTTGAACCTCCAATGGTTTGTGGTGTGTGCCAGGATTAGGGACTGTTATTGCTCAATGCTGAAATAAGCCGCTTTCGTTTATCTTGGAAAATAAAGACCAACACAGCTGAGCTGGTGAACCCGGATCCTCCCATCAGCAGTTGCAGCTTGGGAATGCAGGCCAATCAAGTTGGAGAAAAACGGCTCAATGCCCCATTCACAAGAGCAGTTCCATTCCGTCCAGCCAGGGGATCGGCTCACAGATCTCCTGCCCGTCGGGCCAATCACTTTCTGCATGTGGACACAGACAGAGCCGACTCTGCGGGTGACTGGGAGCGAATGGACTATGCTGTCCATGAATCACCGTACACCCCGTGCGGCCCACGTATACATGTGACGGGATGGATTGGATGTAAGGAATACATTGTATACACTTGACGGGAGGACAGTATAGGAATACATTGTATACACGTGGACGGATGGACATGTATAGGATACATTGTCTACACGTACCGGATGGACATGTATAGGAATACATTGTATACACGTGTCCCGCATTCTTTCATAAAACACAGGACGGAAGGTTTGAGCATACTGCCAGTATGACGTCATCGATCCCGTAAATTAGTGACTAGTACGTTGTCAGGAATGAGGTTTGGGGAACATTCCCTGACACATGACCCTCACACATCAGTGTAATATAAAAGGGGAGGTGGGATCAGGGCAGGCGGTGTTCAGTATATAATGGGGGAGGGGGGTCAGGGCAGGGCGGTGTACAGTAATAATGTGGAGGGGGTCAGGGCAGGCGTGTACAGTATATATGGGGGGAGGGGGTCCAGGGTCAGGAGCGGGGTACAGTATATAATGGGGGAGGGGTTCATGGCAGGCGGTGTACCGTATACAAAATGGGGGAGGGGGGGTCAGGGCAGGCGGTGTACCAGTATATAATGGGGGAGGGGGGGTCAGGGCAGGGGCGGTGTACAGTACAATAATAGGGGGACGGGGGGTCAGGGCCGGCGGTGTACAGTATATAATGGGGGAAGGGGGGTCAGGCAGGCGGTGTAACAGTATAATAATGGGGGAGGGGGGTCAGGGCAGGCCGTGTACAGTAGATAAAATGGGGGAGGGGTCAGGGCAGGCGTGTACAGTATATAATAGGGAAGGCAGGGAGGGGGGGTCAGGGCAGGCAAGTGTACAGTAATATAATGGGGGTAAGGGGGTCAGTGCAGGCAGTGTACAGTATAATGGGGGAGGGGTCAGGGCAGGCAGTGTACAGTATATAATGGGGGAGGGGGGGTCAGGGCAGTGTACAGATATATTGGGGGAGGGAGTCAGGGGCAGTAGGCAGCAGTATAAATAGGGGGATGGGGGGGAGGGGCAGTCAGGGCAGGCCAGGCAGTGTACAGTATATAATGGGGGAGGGGGGTCAGGGCAGGCGGTACAGTATAATAATGGGGGGGAGGGTGCCAGGGCAGGCATGTACAGTAATAATGGGGGAGAGGGTGGTCAGGGCATGCAGTGTACAGTATATAATGGGGGAGGGGGGGGTCAGGGCAGGCCAAGTGTACAGAGATATATAATGGGGAGATGGGGGTCAGAAGAGAGAGGGGCAGGCAGTGTACAGTATATAATGGGGGAGGGGGGTCAGGCAGGCAGTGGTGTACAGTATATAATGGGGAGAGGGGGGGTCAGGGCAGGCAGTGTACAGTTATTAATGGGGGAGGGGGGGGGCAAATGATGACCCTGGGTCAGGGGGGGATTCAGGCAGTTTACATAGCAGAAGCGTGGGGTCAGGGCAGGCAGTGTTACAGTATATGATTGGGCCCCAGGGGGGGGGTCAGGGCATGGCAAGATAAGATGCATGGGCCAATGAGGGGCAGGGTTCAGGGCAGGCCAAGTAAGTGACTTTCACTGCCGCCGCTTTACCAGAGGTAAGAGGGGGCCCCCCTATCCCCAACTCTGCCTCAAAATCCACCTCTCAGATGCCTATCACCCTCTGTGCGTGGTCCTCTTTGAACATCCACTTCATGGTACCGGAGCAAATGACAGCGCGACGCGACAACAACAACACAGCAGGCGGAAACTCCCTCTGACGACACTTCCGGGAAATCGCTCTCCGCTGCGGCCACCCCGGCGCCCGCCCCCTCCGCACCACACAGCTAAACTAGCGCCGATGGGCGGGGGGCTCGGCGTCAGGTGATCAGTCAGCTTGTTCGTGACGTCACTTCTCTGAGTCAGGAGAGTGTTGTCACCCTGACTGAACCCGGGGGCAGGGGCGGGAGACAAGATACAGGAGAATGATTCCCCGGTGTCACATTCTCCGCCCACAAGACTATTAACCTGCCTGTCATGGAGATCTCCCTGATTTTCCCACGTCCTGTAATATCATGACAACCATTCTTTCTCTCCAGGGAGATCACACAGCAGCGTTGTCACCCTGTGTTACTCTTCCACAGAGATCTCAACCATAGAAGGAAAAGTTGTCATCCTGTTACAGCAAGTGTAAAAAAAAGTGACAACCATGCTTGTGTGATCTCACTGTAACAAGGCACAGTTGTCATCCTATTTCAGGAAGTGGAAACAGGATGACAACCATGCTGTGTGATCTCACTGTACAAGGCAACAGTTGTCATTCTATTACAGGAAGTGGAAAACGGTGACAACGCTGCTAGTGTGATTCTCACTGTAGAAGGAAGGGTTGTTATTACAGGAAGTGGGAAATAGGGTGACAACTCTAATGTGTGATCCCACCATAGAAGGAACAGTTGTCATCTATATTACAGGTAGTGGAAAAAACGGTGACAATGCTGCTGTGTGATCTCACTGTACAAGGAACAGTTTGTCATTACAGGAAGTGGGGGAAAATAGGGTGACAACCCATGCTTGTGTGTGATATCTCACTGTACAAAAGGAACAGTTGTCATTCTTTCATTACAGGAAGTGGAAAACGGTGACAACGCTGCTGTGTGATCTCACTGTAGAAGGAAGGGTTGTTATTACAGGTAAGTGGGGTAAAATAGGGTTACGTGACAACTCTAATGTGTGATCCCACCATTAGAAGGAACAGGTTGTCATCCTATTACAGGAAGTGGAAAAAACGGTGACAATGCTGCTGTGTGATCTCACATAGAAGGAATGTTTTTTCATTTTGTGTCCATAGTTTCACATAAAAGAGCCTGGACATAAAAGCATTTTGCAGGAGGGCAGAAAACATCCATGCTGCTGTCAGGAAAGGTTTACTTTTGGCAATGGTTGAATTTTTGTCACCAGCAGGATGCAAGCTGTGACCACTGTTCCTTCTGATTTGAGAGATCACACAGCAGCGTTGCCTACCCTGTTTTTTCCACTTCTGTAATAGGATGACAAAACTGTTCCTTCTCTAGTGCGAGATCACAGAGCAGCGTTTGTCACCCTAAATTCCAATTAATTTCCGCTACAGAGGGAACCTTTATATGGGGATGCTTAGACATTGTCTAACACAGGCATGTGTCCATATAAGGGCCCTGATGTCACCAGCATCCTACCCCACCCCTTTGTTTACAGGAATGACCGGGGCCACAGCACATGTAAACAAAGGGGCGGGATGCTGGTGACATCAGGGCCCTTATATGGACACATGCCTGTGTTAGACAATGACTAAATATCTCCATATAAGGGCCCTGATGTCACCAGCATCCCGCCCCTTTGTTTACATGTGCTGTGGGCCCCGGTCATTCCTGTAAACAAAGGGGCGGGATACTGGTTTATATGGACACATACCCATGTTAGTTAATGACAAAGTATCTCCATATAAGGACCCTGATGTCACCAATATCCCGCCCCTTTGTTTACAGGAATGACCGGGGCCAATGGCACATGTAAACAAAGGGGCGGGATACTGGTGATGTCATCACCCTTATATGGACATCTGCCTATGTTAGGTAAGGACTAAATATGTCCATATAAGGGTGCCGACTTCACCAATATCCCACCCCTTTGTTTATATGTGCTGTTGGTCCAGCTCATTTCTGTAAACAAAGGGGCGGGATGCTGGTGACATCAGGGCCCTTATATGGACACGTGCCTATGTTAATGACTAAATATCTCCATATAAGGACCCTGATGTCACCAATATCCCGCCCCTTTGTTTACAGGAATGACCGGGGCCAATGGCACATGTAAACAAAGCGGTGGGATACTGGTGATGTCATCACCCTTATATGGACACATACCCATGTTAGATAATGACTATATGTCTAGATATAAGGGTGCTGGTGTCACCTATATACCGCCCCTTTGTTTACAGGAATGACCGGGGCCAATGACACATGTAAACAAAGTGGCGGGATCCTGGTGGTCAGCACCCTTATATGGAAGATATTTAGTCAATGTTTACTGTAAACACGTGTTCAGCACTGATGTCACCTATATCCCGTCCCTTTGGTTACAGGAATGACCGGGGCCAATGACACATGTAAACAAAGGGGTGGGATACCGGTGATATCATCACCCTTATATGGACACATACCCATGTTAGATAATGACTATATGTCTAGATATAAGGGTGCTGATGTCACCTATATACCGCCCCCTTTGTTTACAGGAATGACCGGGGCCAATGACACATGTAAACAAAGTGGCGGGATCCTGGTGGTCAGCACCCTTATATGGAAGATATTTAGTCAATGTTTACTGTAAACACGTGTTCAGCACTGATGTCACCTATATCCCGTCCCTTTGGTTACAGGAATGACCGGGGCCAATGACACATGTAAACAAAGGGGTGGGATACTGGTGATGTCAGCGCCCTTATATGGCCATATTTAGTCAATGTTTACTGTAGACATGTATATCCCGCCCCTTTGTTTACATGTGCAGGGGGGCGGGGAATTCTCCAGGCCGCAGTGATTGGACTAGAAAGTGGCGCCAAGTGTACGTTGTGAGGCCTGAGCTGTAATGATGGGATGAAGGGGGGTCGTCGTATGGCGGCCATACACTAGACGGGAAATCATCCTTCGGAGAGTTGGTTGGTTTTTTCGTCCCGTTATTGGGAACCAATCAGAAATCGGTAGAGATGTTTCTGAGCCGTAAAATGGAGGGAAGGTTCGGAAACGTCTGGGGAACGGACGATACATTGGAAGACGAACGCGTTTCCTGTCCGCTAACCATCGGATTCCTGACACCGCGAACGTGTGACCTGGAAGCAAAATTCAGACGATAAACGGAGTCATTTATGTCCATCGAACGATTTATCATTGGAGGTTCGGCCTGTACATGACGGCGGTGACCCCCGCTCTCACTGCCAAGCGTTCCAGACTCCGACACCCAATCCAGCGATTATCTGACTAGTGTGTGGCCAGACATATGAATGGGGGGGCTGAACCCAGACTGGGGGATGGGAGGAGGCTGAACCCAGACCGGGGGGATGGGAGGAGGCTGAACCCAGACCGGGGGGATGGGAGGAGGCTGAACCCAGACTGGAGGGATGGGAGGAAGTCCATCTGTTATAGGGTTCGCCGATTTATGGAGACTCAGCATGCTGGGACTTGTAGTTCCCCAATACCTGGGGCGTGTACCACGAGCCCCTTCCGCCTCCCTTCTGTCCGCACTACGCACTGCCTCGGCCAGGGGGCGCCGTGCGGATCATCACTTCCGGGGCAGCACCTGACAGGCGGATGTGCTTCCGGGGAAAGGCGTCTGTTACCATGGAGACGGGAGGCTGGTGAGCGCGCGGCCCGAGAGTTCCCAACTGTGTGTGATCGGGGAGAGGGTATGAGGGGGGGACACAGGAGAATGTATAGGGGGGACACAGGAGAGGGTATGAGGGGGACACAGGAGAATGTATAGGGGGGACACAGGAGAGGGTATGAGAGGGGGGGGACACAGGAGAATGTATAGGGGGGACACAGGAGAGGGTATGAGGGGGGGACACAGGAGAATGTATAGGGGGGACACAGGAGAGGGTATGAGGGGGGGACACAGGAGAATGTATAGGGGGGACACAGGAGAGGGTATGAGGGGGGGACACAGGAGAATGTATAGGGGGGACACAGGGGAGGGTATGAGAGGGGGGGACACAGGAGAGGGTATAGGGGGGACACAGGAGAGGGTATGAGGGGGGGACACAGGAGAATGTATAGGGGGACACACAGGAGAGGGTATATGGGGGGGACACAGGAGAGGGTATAGGGGGGACACAGGAGAGGGGAGGGGGGGGACACAGGAGAATGTATAGGGGGGACACAGGGGAGGGTATGAGAGGGGGGGGGACACAGGAGAATGTATAGGGGGGACGCAGGAGAGGGTATGTTGGGGGGGGGCACAGGAGAGGGTATGTTGGGGGGGACGACGACACAGGAGAGGGTATGTTGGGAGGGGGGGACACAGGAGAGGGTATGTTGGGGGGGGACACAGGAGAGGGTATGGGGGGGGGTGGACACAGGAGAATGTATAGGGGGGGACACAGGAGAATGTATAGGGGGGGGGCACAGGAGAATGTATAGGGGGGGGGCACAGGAGGGGGTATATAGAGGATTGGTGGAGAAAGGCAGAAACATTTTTAGTATTTCAGGGGGGTGTAGTGAGTCAGTGGAGCGTATACTCGGGGTGACAGGATGGTATACAGGAGAGGACCTAAACTCCATAGTATGTTGAAAAGTTGGGGTGATATGCAGAAACAAAGGTTAAAGAAGAGAGGGAGGGGTATAGGTGAGGGTGGGTAAGTATAGGAGAGGGTGGTTTTATGTGAGGGTGGGGTATAGGACAGGGTGGGGTAAGTATAGGAGAGGGCGGGGTCTAGGTGAGGGTGCGGTAGGTATAGGAGTGGGCGGGGTCTAGGTGAGGGTGCGGTAAGTATAGGAGGGCGGGGTCTAGGTGAGGGTGGGATAAGTATAGGAGAGGGCGGGGTCTAGGTGAGGGTGGGGTAAGTATAGGAGAGGGTGGGGTATAGGAGTGGGCGGGGTCTAGGTGAGGGTAGGGTAAGTATAGGAGTGGGCAGGGTCTAGGTGAGGGTGTGGTAAGTATAGGAGAGGGTGGGGTCTAGGTGAGGGTGGGGTAAGTATAAGAGAGGGTGTGGTAAGTATAGGAGAGGGTGGGGTAAGTATAGGAGAGGGTGGGGTATAGGAGTGGGCGGGGTCTAGGTGAGGGTGGGGTAAGTATAGGAGAGGGCGGGGTCTAGGTGAAGGTGGGGTAAGTATAGGAGTGGGCGGGGTATAGGAGTGGGCAGGGTCTAGGTGAGGGTGGGGTAAGTATAGGAGAGGGTGGGGTATAGGAGTGGGGGGAGTCTAGATGAGGGTGGGGTAAGTATAGGAGAGGGTGGGGTCTAGGTGAGGGTGGGGTAAGTATAGGAGTGGGCGGGGTCTAGGTGAGGGTGGGGTAAGTATAGGAGAGGGTGGGGTATAGGAGTGGGCGAGGTCTAGGTGAGGGTGGGGTAAGTATAGGAGAGGGCGGGGTCTAGGTGAGGGTGGGGTAAGTATAGGAGAGGGCGGGGTCTAGGTGAGGGTGGGGTAAGTATAGGAGAGGGTGGAGTATAGGAGTGGGCGGGGTCTAGGTGAGGGTGGGGTAAGTATAGGAGTGGGCGGGGTCTAGGTGAGGGTGGGGTAAGTATAGGAGTGGGGGGGTCTAGGTGAGGGTGGGGTAAGTATAGGAGTGGGGGGTGAGAGGTGGAACATCATTACAATGCATTGCTGTGGATTTTCTCCTTGCAGGACGCGGGGACGGTGAGGAGAAGTGACAGTTGCGGTCGCCTTACTATGGCAATCTATGAAGTGTACTCCCACCCCCATCTCATCCGGTACAGAACCAGTGTCTGCTCCAAGGCCACCATCTTCCTGATCGCAGTGCTGATCCTGACCTACATCCCTCCACTACTCGTGTCCTACCGCAGCCAAGGTGAGACTTCGCTCTCTGCTGCTGAGATCTATTACAAGTTATGATTTATGTGTAACTAAGTGTCGTCCTGCAAGGTGTATAAATAAAGTTTAGTGTGTTATTACCTGCAGAATCTGTAATGAACGCGGCGCACAGACCCGCTCTGTAATGGTTTTGCACAGAGCAGCCCCGATCCTCCTCTTCTTGGGTCCCCCACCGGCACTCTTGGCTCCTCCCTCCACTTTCTATGGGGTCACATGTGCAGGCCTGCTCCCTCCCAGCTCCGCGCACGCATTCCCCGAAAATTCAGAATGCATGTGGGCCGACAGCAGCATGCTCCCTCTGCTGTCTCTGAGCCTATGATGGAGGACCTGGAAGGTCGCGGCTCCTGTGCACATCGCTTTGTGTTCTACTCAGGTAATATATATATGGGGGGGCTGGGGGGAGGAGCTACACTCAGGTTTTTTACCTATTCTAGCAGTGAACCGAATTAAAATTCTGGTGCCGAAACGGATACCGAAAATTCAGAATGCATGTGGCCGAAAACTGCAGTGTCTGTGTATATGGGGGTGGGGAGGCTCCAATTTTTTTTTTCTACTTTCATGTATATATATATATTTTTTTTTTCAACTTATGATTTTATTGCTATCACATAGGGAACCAATAGTCCCCCATGTGATCACATATGAGTGACAGGTCCTCTTTGTAGGGGGGGGGGGTGTAGGGGAGGGAGCAGTGTATACAGGGGGGGAGGGGTGTATACAGGGAGGGAGGGTGTATACAGAGAGGGAGGGTGTATACAGAGAGGGAGGAGTGTATACAGAGAGGGGGCGGTGTATACAGAGAGGGAGGAGTGTATACAGAGAGGGAGGAGTGTATACAGAGAGGGAGGGTGTATACAGAGAGGGAGGGTGTATACAGAGAGGGAGGAGTGTATACAGAGAGGAGGGTGTAGGGGGTGTATACAGGAGGGGGAGCGGTGTATACAGGGAGGGAGCGGTGTATACAGAGAGGGAGGAGTGTATATACAGAGAGGGAGGAGTGTATACAGAGAGGGGGCGGTGTATACAGAGAGGGGGCGGTGTATACAGGGAGGGGCGGTGTATACGGGGAGGGAGGGGAGCGTATACGGGGAGGGAGGGGTGTATACGGAGAGGGAGGGGTGTATACAGAGAGGGAGGGTGTATACGGGGAGGGAGGAGTGTATACAGAGAGGGGGCGGTGTATACGGAGAGGGAGGGTGTATACGGAGAGGGAGCGGTGTATACAGAGAGGAGCGGTGTATACGGGGAGGGAGCGGTGTATACAGAGAGGGGCGGTGTATACAGGAGGAGGGTAGCGGGTGTATACAGGAGGGAGCGGTGTATACAGAGAGGGAGCGGTGTATACAGAGAGGGAGGAGTGTATACAGAGAGGGAGCGGTGTATACAGAGAGGGAGCGGTGTATACAGAGAGGGGCGGTGTATACAGAGAGGGAGCGGTGTATACAGGGAGAGGAGCGTGTGTATACAGGGAGGGAGGAGTGTATACGGGGAGGGGAGCGGTGTATACAGGGGAGGAGCGGTGTATACGGGGAGGGAGCGGTGTATACGGGGAGGGAGCGGTGTATACAGAGAGGGAGCGGTGTATACAGTGAGGGAGCGGTGTATACGGAGAGGGAGCGGTGTATACAGAGAGGGAGGGTGTAGCGGTGTATACGGGGAGGGAGGGAGCGGTGTATACAGAGAGGGAGCGGTGTATACGGGGAGGGAGCGGTGTATACAGAGAGGAGCGGTGTATACGGGAGGGAGCGGTGTATACGGGGAGGGAGCGGTGTATACAGGGAGGAGCGGTGTATACGGGAGGGGCGGTGTATACGGGGAGGGAGCGGTGTATACGGGGAGGGAGCGGTGTATACAGAGAGGGAGCGGTGTATACAGAGAGGAGCGGTGTATACGGGGAGGGAGCGGTGTATACGGGGAGGGAGCGGTGTATACGGGGAGGGAGCGGTGTATACAGGGAGGGAGCGGTGTATACGGGAGGGAGCGGTGTATACGGGAGGGAGCGGTGTATACGGGGAGGGAGCGGTGTATACGGGGAGGGAGCGGTGTATACAGGGAGGAGCGGTGTATACGGGAGGGAGCGGTGTATACGGGGAGGGAGCGGTGTATACGGGGAGGGAGCGGTGTATACAGGGGAGCGGTGTATACGGGAGGGAGCGGTGTATACGGGGAGGGAGCGGTGTATACAGAGAGGAGCGGTGTATACGGGGAGGGAGCGGTGTATACGGGGAGGGAGCGGTGTATACAGAGAGGAGGGTGTATACGGGGAGGGAGCGGTGTATACGGGGAGCGGTGTAGGAGCGGTGTTACTTTCCCCCAGCGAAAGGAAACTGTTTCTTTTATCTCAGGAAATAAACGAAAAGGAAACATTGTTTCTTTTAGCTGGAGGGAAAGTGACAGCGGATTCTCTCAGTTATAGTGAAGAAAAAAAAAACCCGGTAATTACTTTTAAAAACCGGCGCTGACCTATAGTGACAGCCAATCACTGTATACACTCCTCCTCTCCTGCCTTTCCCCCCGCCACCCCCTCACACACCTGCAGTACACACAGTCCCCTGCATCGGCACCTGTATCGGCTAAGTTTTTCCTATCGGCACAATGGCGATGGGGCTACGTTCAGCCGATATGTTTTGGTGGCCAAACTTTCTGTGCATCCCTGCTTAATACAGGTAACAAAACCCCTTCAGCCTCTAAAAGGACGGTAAGTCGGAGTTACATTCATGGCTTAGTATGTGCCGGATTTGGTGACACACACGTGTTCCCTCTCATGTACTTTCATCTTCTGTAGGATTCTGGTTGAAGCGAAGCACATACGAGGAGCAGCCCAATGTTCGGTTCCAGTACCAGGTTTTACTGATCGCCGTGAACAGTACCAGTGGAAGTTACGTGGCTTGGAGCACATTTCAGCATTTCAACAGCCTGATAGGAGAGAGGCTGCGGATTCCTCTGGTTTCGGTACGTCGCGCAGTCGCTGTGCCCGCTGTTCGCATTTGTAGAAGAGCAATGAAAGCTTTGCACATGGAGAAAGCAATTTACGTTCCGTGGCGATCGGGCTTCAGGCTTTGTCAAAGTCACTTTCTTAACCACTTCCTGTCCGGCCCATGTACATAAAGGGCCGGACAGGAGCGCTGCCAGAGCGGGTGGACGTTTCTAAATTTCCCCCCGCATCCACTGCCTGTGCCCGCTCCCTGGGACACAGCGGAACCCCGATCGCTGTACGGGACCTCTGTGTGAGGTCCCGATCATGTGATCACCGATTGGCCAATCAGTGATCACAGGAACAGTAGTAAACAAGATGTCACTTCCTGACATCATTGCTTACTACGTGTGAAATCTGTGAATGATCACCGAGATCACATGGTACAGGGCCATTCACAACAGCCTCGTACCATGTGACAAGCTGTGAACAATCACAGCTCATACAGTATTTCTCAATGGCTGCAGGAATGCAGCCAGAGAGAAGGAGAAATGATTGCTTTTACAGACTTTATAGGTGTAAAAGCAATCAGTGTAAAAAAAAAAAAAAAAAATCTTCATCACCCCCCACAAGTAGTACAGTGTCACTATGGTGACACTGTACCGCTAGGGTGACAGTATGTAAAAAAAAAAAACCATAAATAATAATATAAAAAAAAAAAATAAAAATGTAAAATTTCTTTAAAAAAAAATAAAATTTTTGGTTATAAACTATTTTGGGTTACTTTTTTTTTTTTTTTGCTAAAAAGATAACGGAATACATTTTGGCCAAGATTTATGATGAAATATTATTTATTTGCAAAATTTTATAAGAAAAACACTTTTTTTTTCAAAATTTTGGGACTTTTTCATTTATATAGCAAAAAAAAATAAAAATCCCAGCGGTGAATAAATACCACCAAAATAAAAGCTTTATCTGTCTCACATCCTGACATCATTGCTTACTACTTGTGAAATCTGTGAATGATCCCCGAGATCACAAGGTACAGGGCTATTCACAACAGCCTTGTACCATGTGACAAGCTGTGACCAATCACAGCTCTCACAGTATTTCTCAATGGCTGCAAGAATGCAGCCAGAGAGAAGGAGAAATGATTGCTTTTACAGCCTTTATATATATATAACACAGGTGAAAGTTCTCAGACATTTGCTTCGTTTGGTGTTTACAGTTGAACGGGCTGCTCTTTCCTGTTTTGTAGGCTCGTGAAGAGGACAGCAACCAAGATGGTAAAATGGACCGGCTGAATTTCAGATTGGAGCTTCCCCTGCTGCCCACAGAGAACGTGTACGGGGTGCAGCTTATTCTGACCTTCTCATACCAGCTCTATGTACGTAGACTGATCATACCATGGACTTTCTGACCTTCTCATACCAGCTCTATGTACGTAGACTGATCATACCATGGACTTTTCTGACCTTCTCATACCAGCTCTATGTACGTAGACTGATCATACCATGGACTTTCTGACCTTCTCATACCAGCTCTATGTACGTAGACTCATCATACCATGGACTTTCTGACCTTCTCATACCAGCTCTATGTACGTAGACTGATCATACCATGGACTTTCTGACCTTCTCATACCAGCTCTATGTACGTAGACTGATCATACCATGGACTTTCTGACCTTCTCATACCAGCTCTATGTACGTAGACTGATCATACCATGGACTTTCTGACCTTCTCATACCAGCTCTATGTACGTAGACTGATCATACCATGGACTTTCTGACCTTCTCATACCAGCTCTATGTACGTAGACTGATCATACCATGGACTTTCTGACCTTCTCATACCAGCTCTATGTACGTAGACTCATCATACCATGGACTTTCTGACCTTCTCATACCAGCTCTATGTACGTAGACTGATCATACCATGGACTTTCTGACCTTCTCATACCAGCTCTATGTACGTAGACTGATCATACCATGGACTTT
Source organism: Staurois parvus (assembly GCA_951230385.1). Classification (NCBI taxonomy): domain Eukaryota; kingdom Metazoa; phylum Chordata; class Amphibia; order Anura; family Ranidae; genus Staurois; species Staurois parvus. The sequence continues at coordinate 302,385 of CATNWA010016883.1, read as the reverse complement.
CTGACCTTCTCATACCAGCTCTATGTACGTAGACTGATCATACCATGGACTTTCTGACCTTCTCATACCAGCTCTATGTACGTAGACTGATCATACCATGGACTTTCTGACCTTCTCATACCAGCTCTATGTACGTAGACTCATCATACCATGGACTTTCTGACCTTCTCATACCAGCTCTATGTACGTAGACTGATCATACCATGGACTTTCTGACCTTCTCATACCAGCTCTATGTACGTAGACTGATCATACCATGGACTTTCTGACCTTCTCATACCAGCTCTATGTACGTAGACTCATCATACCATGGACTGGACTAAATAAGCGGTTTTTTTAATATAACCTCAGGACACCTTCCAAAATACCCAGAATGCACTGAAAAACAGTAAAAAATTAACAATTTCAGACATTTTGAAAGAAATAGAGAGAGCAGGAGCAGAGAGAGCAGTATGTGTTGAGATGACCTGTCTTTTCTGGTTGTAGTCACTATGGATCCCATCATGAGCATAGTGCGGCACGTTCTACCATTTCACGCCAAACCTGGACCTGACTGCGCGGGTGTACCGGTGTATAGAATAATTGATAAAACACATGAAAAGTGTGGTAACATATAACAGCCAATCATTTCTCCTTGTTCCATCTGATCAGAATTGATTGGTTCTCGAGTCACTGCTCAGTTATGTGTCGACAGATCTTCCATCTTCACTCGGTCCTTCATCCGGGTTCATGGGCTTGGGTTGCTTGCGCGCGGGAGAAACTCATTTACGGCACACAGCTCTGAAGGAACGGCACGGGCATGCTGTACCTTCAGGGCCTCTACCAAGTCTACAGAATCTCTCCTACACAGTGGATGATGAGGAGATATTGACAGTACCCAGCGGTGCATTTAGGTTTTTTGCTGCCCTAGGCAACACAAAAATCAGATGCCCCCCCCCCCCCAGCGGAGAGAGCCAACCAACACTAGACCCCCTATCCCCCCCCCCTGAGAGAGCCTGAATCTGACCCCCCCCCCCCCCCCACACGCCTGAGAGAGCCGTCCACTTTTCAACTAGCACCCCTCCCAGCAACAGGGAGAAAGACACTCACTTTCACAGCTCCGGACATCCCTGAGAGCAAGAGTCGGGCTCTGCAAACACCATCAAGCAGCCTCTTTCTGATCCCATCTGGTCCCCATGCCGCATATGTCCCTTCTTTCTGAAGGGGGTGCTGCCCCCCCTGAAAAATGCCGCCCTAGGCAAATGCCTTGTTTGCCTTGTGGTAAATACACCCCTGACAGTACCTACAGGTTAGCCTTGTTATAGGCTTTCTGTAACGCAACCGACCCAGACTGCGCTTGAGAACGTCCGTTAGAATACCGCTTCCCCGTCCGAACACCAACCACGGACACCACCACCGACCATACAAGACTAGACGACACCAATCTGTCCAAACACCGACCACTGACACCACCGCTGACCATACAAAACTAGACGACACCAGTCTGTCCGAACACCGACCACTGACACCACCGCTGACCATACAAAACTAGACGACACCAGTCTGTCCGAACACCGACCACTGACACCACCGCTGACCATACAAGACTAGACGACACCAATCTGTCCAAACACCGACCACGGACACCACCACCGACCATACAAGACTAGACGACACCAATCTGTCCAAACACCGACCACTGACACCACCGCTGACCATACAAGACTAGACGACACCAGTCTGTCCGAACACCGACCACGACACCACCACCAACCATACAAGACTAGACGACACCAATCTGTCCGAACACCGACCACCCGGACACCACCACCGACCATACAAGACTAGACGACACCAATCTGTCCGAACACCGACCACTGACACCACCACCAACCATACAAGACTAGACGACACCAATCTGTCCGAACACCGACCACAGACACCACCACCGACCATACAAGACTAGACGACACCAATCTGTCCGAACACCGACCACTGACACCAAGCTGACCATACAAGACTAGACGACACCAGTCTGTCCGAACACCGACCACTGACACCACCGCTGACCATACAAAACTAGACGACACCAGTCTGTCCGAACACCGACCACTGACACCACCGCTGACCATACAAAACTAGACGACACCAGTCTGTCCGAACACCGACCACTGACACCACCGCTGACCATACAAAGCTAGACGACACCAGTCTGTCCGAACACCGACCACTGACACCACCGCTGACCATACAAAACTAGACGACACCAGTCTGTCCGAACACCGACCACGGACACCACCACCGACCATACAAGACTAGACGACACCAATCTGTCCGAACACCGACCACTGACACCACCGCTGACCATACAAAACTAGACGACACCAATCTGTCCAAACACCGACCACTGACACCACCGCTGACCATACAAAACTAGACGACACCAGTCTGTCTGAACATGGAACTCTATTTTTAAACTCAAGCGGGCTTTTTATACAATACACACTGAGACTGATCACACGATCATACAATACACACTGAGAATGATCACACGATCATGCAATACACACTGAGACTGATCACACGATCATACAATACACACTGAGACTGATCACACACGATCATACAATACACACTGAGACTGATCACACGATCATACAATACACACTGAGACTGATCACATGATCATGCAATAAATACACACTGAGAATGATCACACGATCATGCAATACACACTGAGACTGATCACACGATCATGCAATACACACTGAGAATGATCACACGATCATGCAATACACACTGAGACTGATCACACGATCATGCAATACACACTGAGAATGATCACACGATCATGCAATACACACTGAGACTGATCACATGATCATGCAATACACACTGAGACTGATCACATGATCATGCAATACACACTGAGAATGATCACACGATCATGCAATACACACTGAGACTGATCACATGATCATGCAATACACACTGAGACTGATCACAGTTAGTTAGTTGGGATGGAGGTTGTTTGTGACAGGTCCACTTTATTTGGTTATTTCCTGAGTTTGCCGTTCTTCTAAAACACTGCATATCTATGATTCTTTCAGAGGATGTCTACATTTGTAATGCAGAGCATGGCATTCATTCAGCATGCGTCTCCACTTCCTGGAGCCCAGCTTTACATCAACGGAGACCTGAGATTACAACAGAGACAGCTGCTGAGACACCAGGGCCTGGACACCACCTACAATGTGAGAATAAACCTGACCCAGAAAAGGGCAACAGTCAGCCCGGGTTCACACTGATGCGGTGCAGAATTTGCAGCGTTTTCAATGCGAATTCCGCACCGCATCAGAATCGCACCCCGTTCATGGGAACCGCTGTGGGTGTGTATGCTAACCACTTCGCGCTGGCGCCTCCCGGCCCTTTAAGAGTTTTAGAAGCTGGGAGGCGGGCGGGGTTTTAGGGTCATGTGACTGCCGTGATTCGGTGTCACAATGGTCACATGATCGGAAAAGGTCCCGAACAAAAGGGGAGATTGGGACCTTTCCATGAGGCAAGGACATATGTGCTGTGAGCTCGCAGGGCGGGATGTCACTGAGAGCCCCGGGTCCCGTTCTAACAATCGGGACCCGGGACTCCCAAATCTGGGTCACATGATCACTGTGATAGTCTCTGATTGGCTATCACTGTGAAGCCCGCCCCCCTTGGGTTCTTTTTCTCTTCGAATGGAGGAGAGAGATACATTGTATCTCTATCTCCTTGCAGAGGGAAAAAAAAAAACTTTGTGAAAAAAAAAAAAATAAAGAAGTATTTAAAAAAATAAAGAAAAAATACCTAGATCAAGGTTTCATCTAGTTTAGTGCCAGGGTTAGTGTTTGGGTCAAAGGTTAAAGTTAAAGGTCAGGATTAAAAAAAAAATTTGTCAGTATTTTAAGCAAAAAAAACCCAAAATGCGCACTATTGTTTCTGGGCTGTACTCCGGGTACAAATAACATCCACATAGATGGTATCACTGCGAGCGTCAAGAGCTGGAGAATTTATTTTTTGGTTGCTCTTTGGTGGTAGGTTATGGTAGTAACAAGAAACGCACAGCTAAATTAAAAAACAAAATGATTTTTTTTACTATTTTGGGCCAGTTTTTCAATGATAATAAAAAATCAAGAGATATCTGTTACCATTTACCACCAAATAAAAGCCCAATTTGTCCTGAAACAAACGCGGTATAATCCACCCGGATGTACAAAGTAGTTGTGACGATACGGACGGTTTTACTAACACATGTCAACGTTGCAAAATTGTGCTTAGGCATTTAGTTTTGTTTTACCCTCAGGGCAGGAAGGGGTTAATAAGTCAGCAAGACACGGCGCAGTTCACCTTTCTAAGTGTTGATCAGATTAGGCCATCATTGTACTATAACTGCTCACACTGCTGTTTTTCATTCGGTAGATTTCCATAATCAATGGTTCCAGCCCGTATGCAAGCTCTTATGACCTCACAAACATCCTATCATCCTATCAGGAGAGGAACGGTAAGTCCAGAAATTTTTTTGCAGCCAAAGAGGCGAAGTATGCAAAAAAATTGCAAGCTCCTCCATTTATAACTACCCTTTGCAGTACGGTGCGCACGGAAAGGGCAACACACATCCCAAACAAACGAACAAACGATTTCCCAGCGCACTTACCAGCCAGCCGCAAAACAACCAGATTGACCCTTTCTAACAATTTAGAGGGTTTTGTTTGCACATATTTTGCAAATGAATGCATAAGCCGCAGTGGCCTCATCAAGGCACCTCTGTATACTGCGGTCCCAACTCTGGAATTTTAAGAGTCTCCAAAGTTGGAGCATATATAGCAGTGGGTAGTTTAACCACTTGACCGCCAGAAGATTTACCCCGCCCCCGCTTCCTGACCAGGCCATTTTTTGCGATATGGCACTGCATTATGTTAACTGTCACTTGCGCGTTCATGTAATGCTGTACATAACTGAAATGTATGTCATTTTTCCCCACAAATAGAGCTTTCTTTTGATGATCTCCTCTTGGTTTTTTTTTTTTATTTTTTGCGCTAAAAACAAAAAAAAGATAAAACATTTTGAAAAAAAAAAACAATATTTTCTACTTTCTGCTATAAAACATATCCAAAAAAACTAAAAATTTTAACAAATCAAATTACTTCATAAATGTAGGCCATAATGTATTCTGCCGCATATTTTTTTTGTGAAAACAATCCCAATAACTGTATATTGATTGGTTTGCGCAAAGGTTAGCTTCTACAAACTATGGAATATATACAGGAATTTATTTTTTTTCATTTGTTTATACTAATAATGGCAGCGATCAGCGACTTACAGGGACTTGTGGTGGACAATCCGGCACTATCTGACACTTTGTGGGAACCAGTGACGCTAATACAGTGATCAATGCTAAAAATATACACTGATCACTGTACTAATGACACTGGGTGGGAAGGGGTTAAACATCCAGGGGTTAACTGTGTGCCTAGCTAAGTGTAATGGGCACTGTGTGTGCTGCTTTCATTAGGTAATGTGCTGGATTCTATTCCCTGCTCTGCAGGGAAAGAAAATCCAGAAAGTCACTGCTGACAGGATACAGCTGTGCCTTGTTTATTATTATTATACAGGATTTATGGCGCCAACAGTTTGCTCAGCGCTTTACAATATAATGGGAGACAATACAGCAACAATACAGTTCAATACAAGAGGGTTAGGAGGGCCCTGATCCTGGGAGCTGACAATCTAAGAGGGAGGGGCTAGTGGTACAAAAGGTAGTAACTGTGGGGGATGGACTGGTAGGAAGAGTAGAAGATTCCATTATTAGCTGAGGGCAGGATAGGCTTCCCTGAAGAGAGAGGTTTTCAGAGATCGCCTAAAAGTGGGCAGAGTGGGTGATAGTCTGATAAATTGGGGTAGAGGGTTCCAGAGGATGGGGCAAGCTCTGGAGAAGTCCTGCAGGACAAGCATGGGAGGAGGAGACAAGGGAGCTAGAGAGCAGGAGGTCGTGCGAGGAGCGGAGAGGACGGTTTGGGTGATATTTGGAGACAAGATTGGTGATGTAATTTGGGGCGGAGTTATAATTGGCTTTATATGTTATTGTTAATGTTTTAAATTTTATTCGTTGGGGAAGCAACGGGAAGCCAGTGGAGGAGGCAGATTGGCAGATTGGATGAGGGAGAGGTGGTGGATGGAGGACAGACACTGAGTGGAGGCCAGTGGAGGGATTGGCAGAGAGGGGTGGAGGACACTGAGTGGAGGTCAGTGGAGGGATTGGCAGAGAGGGGGGTGGAGGACACTGAGTGTGGAGTCAGTGGAGGGATTGGCAGAGAGGGGGTGGAGGACACTGAGTGGAGATTGGCAGAGAGGGGTGGAGGACACTGAGTGGAGGCCAGTGGAGGGATTTTAATGTGATTTGTTAGAAAGCACCAAGTTGGTTGTTTTGCAGGCTGGCTGGTAAGTGTGCTGGGAAGTCTTTTGTTTGGCAAAGAGGAGAAGTGTAAGAATCTCTGGTGTAGGAACTATTGAATGGATTTTATCTCACCTCCTGTCCCTTTGGGTCGCGCTGTGCGTGTTTGAAAGCCTTTGTTTGGGGAATGATGTTTTGTGTCATTACAGTGACCACCGTTCTGAACAACCCGAGTCCAATATGGCTTGTTGGAAGAGGTGCATCAGATCCATTTGTGGTCAGTGCGGTGATCCGATACCCTGTGGAGATCATTTCATATCCTTTTTATGATAAATAATACCCCTCAATCATCACTATTACTATATTGTTAGATGCCACAGTTACATCTTGTTCAGACCAGGGGCGGGCTGACCATTTGGAAACTCGGGTCAGTAAGGGGCCCCATGAGATGCCCCTGGTACCTTTTTTCATAGGCTTTTTTGAGTTTGGGCAAGGACACAGGGGCCCCATGATCCCCTATCATGGCTATCATCAGACTGTCACCTTCCCTCCTCACCTTCAGGCGCTCCCTGAAAACCCATCTCTTCAGGGAAGCCTACCCCACCCTCACCTAACTGCTGCTCTCCTTCATTCCTCCCACCACTCCATCCCCCACAGCCACTTCCTCCTGTACCTCTACCCCCTCCCTCCTAGATTGTAAGCTCGAAAGAGTAGGGCCCTCTTACCCCTCGTGTGCTGTTTGTAGCTGCTGTAATGTTTCATGTATTGTCCCCCCCTCTATTGTTCAGCGCTGAGCAAACCCTTTGGCGCTATATAAACTCAATGTAATGTAATGTAATATTGCCCGGGGGCCCCATGAGTTGTCAGTCCGCCCCTGGTTCAGACACTGCACATGGGTCCTTTTCCTGCATGGTTCCGGTGCCAGTAGGAAGCACACTGATTGACTAGCAATCCTTGCAGTGAAACTTAACTTTTAGGGAATTGCGAGGAGGCCGCTTTTTATTGCTATGCCTCTTCTGCAATAATACAAACTCACCTGGCTGCTCGCAGTTTTTCTGCCGAACGTACACTGAGATGCACATGCACAACCCGGTGTGCATTCCCAGCACACTTGGGCTCTGCTGAGATGACTCACTCCCATGCACATGTGCAGCATGGCGTCATACGCTGCCGGCCAATCAGGAGGCCAGAATCCTGATGCCTGGGGGGAGAGATCCCCAGTAAACTCGCCTCCACCTTCCAGTGATGCGGAGGTTACATCCGTCACGGTTACATCCGTCGCGGTTACATCCATTGTTTTACATCCGTCGCTACATCCATCGCGGTTACATCCATCGCGGTTACATCCATCGCGGTTACATCCTTCGCATCAATGGAAGGTGGAGGTGAGTTTAGTTCCACTTTAAAGCGGTTGTAAAGGTTCAAGTTTTTTTGTTTACCTTCTTGCATTCTATGCATGAATGTAAAAAAACCTTCTGTGTGCAGCAGTGCCCCCCAGCACCCTTAATACTTACCTGAGCCCCATCGTGCGGTGCAGCAGTGTGCACACCAAGGCTGTCCCGGGTCTCTGCTTCCTCGTTGGCTGAGACAGCAAGGGCTCATTGGCTCCCACTGCTGTCAATCACAGCCAATCAGCCAATGAGGGAAAGGAGGCGGAGCCAATCTGCGTGCTATGTTGGCACCCGCAGAAAGGAGGAGCCAGGAGAGCCTGCAGAGGACCCAAGAAGAGGAGGATCCGGGCTGCTCTGTGCAAAACCATTACACAGAGAAGGTAAGTATGATGTGTTTGGTATTTTACCAAAAAAACAAAAATTGAACCTTTGGTATCACTTTAAGTTAGCAGACACCTTTACCATGATTGATGGCTGGTAACCTCTGTAACTGTGTCTGCTACTGACCACTCGATGGTGAGGGGGGTTAAACAGGGAGTACAGGGCAATTTTTTGTGTGTGTGTTGGGGGGGGGGGGGGGGGGGGTGATTAGGGATTCATGTAGGGCAAAATCTGTTTATAGGGCAGCGGATGTGACTTTCACCAAACATTGTAAACATGAACAATCAATTACTACCATTTAAACTCATGGACCTTGAGGATTCACTGCAAAGAATGTTTGTTGAATGTCATATTCACCGATTTATCAATATTAGATACATTTACATATTAGATATTAGGACATTTCATAAAATTGCATGGTGCAAAATCTGGTGTAGCTCTGCATAGTAACCAATCCGCTTCCAGGTTTTATTGTCAAAGCTTAACCCCTTGACGCCGACATAACACAAATATGCGGCCTCACAGAACTGGGCTTTTTTCCGTGTGGCCCTCACAGCACACTCCCAGCACAAAGACCTCGGTGTCACCGAGAGCCCCGGGTCCCGTTCTAACTATCGGGACCCGGGACTCCCGATTCCGGGTCACACGATCACTGTGATAGCCTCTGATTGGCTATCACAGTGAACAGTCACTATATAGCCCGGCCCCCTAGTTTTTTTTCTCTCTCTATGAATGGAGGAGATACATTTCATCTCTCTAACTCCTGGCATAGAGGGAAAAAAATTTTTGTAAAAAAGCCAAGAAAAAATAAAGAAATATTAAAAAAATTAAGAAAAAAATACCTAGATCAAGGTTTGATCTAGTTCAGTGCCAGGGTTAGTGTTTGGGTCAAGGTCAGGGTCAAAGGGCAATGTTAAAAGCTCAGGGTCAAAGGTCAGGATTTAAAAAAAAAAAAATTTGGTATCAGTGTCAGTTATTGTCTCTGGGCTGTACTCCGGGTACAAACAACAAATAACATACACATATATGGGATCGCTGCGATCGTCAAGAGCTGGAGAATTTATTTTGGTTTGTTCTTTGGTGGTAGGTTATGGTAGTAACAAGAAACACACAGCTAAAGTAAAAGAAATTATTATTTTTTTACTATTTTGGGACAGTTTTCCTTGGATGATAAAAAAAAATCAGGAGATATCCATTATCATTTACCACCAAATGAAAGCCCAATTTGTCCTGAAACAAACGCGGTATAATCCACCTGGATGTACGAAGTAGTTGTGATGATATTTACGGTTTTACTAACACATGTCAACGTTGCAAAATTGTGCTTAGGCATTAAGATTTGTTTTACCCTCAGGCGTGAAGGGGTTAATTGAACAAGCTGAAGTTAGAAGCTGATTGGCTGCCATGCACGGCTGCACCAGATTTTGCACTTTCTAGTTTTGGTAAATCTCCCCCTTTTATATCTTGGTGAAATTTAGGAAAGCTTTCCAGTGTGCACTTTTTTTTTTTTTGTGCACTGAATGTTCTGCACCACAAAATAATGGCACCGTGGTTCCAAAATGAAAAGCAAACACGCCCTGCACCATCGGGGCTACTTGAGGACGGGTTTGTAGCCTTCACTGCCCCAAGGTCATCGTTACATGCCAAGTCTGTTTTGTATCTGAGAAATGGTCACCAAATGTTTCTCGTGTTACATTCATTTCCTCCTCCACTTCCTTTCCTTTTTATTCCATGTGAATTCCCTCTGGGAATTGATACCAGTTGTGTCCTTAATAAATCTGCACATATCAGCCTGGATTTTGGGAAATGATTAAATTCGGCTGGGTTCAGTATGTCAGCGTCCTGCTCATCTTCCTCTGGGTCTTCGAGAGGGTGAAAATCTTCGTCTTTCAGAACCAGGTCCTCACTACAGTCCAGTCTCTACCTTCGTCCTTATTCAAGCAGCACCAGAGCTAACCTAGCTGCTTAAAAGGCTGGTACCCATTGAAGGTGCTCCTCGGTACAGATGTCCACGTAGGGCTTGACTTTGGTTAAAGGACCACTATACCAAAAATGTTTTCTGATATGCACTGCATAGGCTGAGTTAGAAATATTCCCAACTGTGTAAGAAAAAGTCCCCGTACCTCTACAAAAACCTTTTTATTTTTTCGGTGCAACCCGTTGCTCTGTATTTTGCTGCTGGTAGAAGTGAAAGAAGACAAGGAGAATGATAGTTGGTCATCATCATATAGGGCTAGATGGCTGCCTTCAATACAACTTGGGTTTTAAATGGAGTCACATCTATACTATGGGTGGGAGCAGACAGAACACAGTCCCTTAAAGATATCTTCAAATAGATTGACATTCCTTGCAGAGCTCCTCAGAAGCTCAGAAAGACACATTGCTCTATTGTGCAAATATTGACTTTCTGAATTCCTGTCCTTGAGAATTGCAACCCTGAGAGTTGGCCTGTCCCAGGGTTTCAAAGTCTAAGAGCTGGCTTACCTCCAAGTGTTGATATTTAAACTCTGGTCTGCTTCCATGTATCAAAGTCTGAGAGCTGGCCTACCCCCACGTTTCAAGGCCTGAGAGCTGGCCTACCCCCACGTTTCAAGGCCTGAGAGCTGGCCTACCCCCACGTTTCAAGGCCTGTGAGCTGGTTTCAAGGCCTACCCTACCCCCACGTTTCAAGGCCTGAGAGCTGGCCTACCCCCACGTTTCAAGGCCTGAGAGTTGGCCTACCCCCACGTTTCAAGGCCTGAGACCTGGGCTACCCCCGCGTTTCAAGGTCTGAGAGCTGGCCTACCCCCACGTTTCAAGGTCCGAGAGCTGGGCTACCCCCGCGTTTCAAGGTCTGAGAGCTGGCTTACCCCCACGTTTCAAGGTCCGAGAGCTGGCCTACCTCCAAGTATCAAGGCCTGAGAGCTGGCCTACCCCCACGTTTCAAGTCTTGAGTACTAGCCTGTCCCTAGGTTTTAACAGCTGGCCTGCTCTCGATCTTCACAGTCTGAAAGCTGGCCTTTTCTGAGCTTTGAAGTTCAAAAGCTGGCCTACCCTGAGTTTCAAAGTCCCGAGAGTTCCCTGGTCTTCCCACCTAGTCTTGAAGTCTGAGTGCTAAACTGCCCCTGAGTTATGGATTCTGAGAGCTGGCCTGCCCCCAAGTATCAAAATCTGATTGCTGGGTTGTCCCCAAGTATCAAAGTTTGAGAGGCTGCCCTGCCCCCTGTTATCAAAGTCTGAGAGCTGGCCTGAACTAAAGTATCGAAGTCTGAGAACTGGTCTACCCCCTAGTCTTGAAGTTAGAGTGCAGACCTGCCCCTGGGTTATGGATTCGTAGAGCTGGCCTGCCCTCAAGTATCGAAGTCTGAGAAGCTGGCCTACCCCCAGGTATCAAAGTCTAAGAAACTGGCCTATCCCCAGGTATCAAAGTCTAAGAAGCTGGCCTACCCCCAGGTATCAAAGTCTAAGAAGCTGGCCTACCCCCAGGTATCGAAGTCTGAGAAGCTGGCTACCCCCAGGTATCGAAGTCTGAGAAGCTGGACTACTCCCAGGTATCGAAGTCTGAGAAGCTGGACTACTCCCAGGTATCGAAGTCCGAGAAGCTGGCCTACCCCCAGGTATCGAAGTCCGAGAAGCTGGCCTACCCCCAGGTATCGAAGTCTGAGAAGCTGGCCTACCCCCAGGTATCGAAGTCTGAGAAGCTGGCCTACCCCCAGGTATCGAAGTCTGAGAAGCTGGCCTACCCCCAGGTATCGAAGTCTGAGAAGCTGGCCTACCCCCAGGTATCGAAGTCTGAGAAGCTGGCCTACCCCAGGTATCGAAGTCTGAGAAGCTGGCCTACCCCCAGGTATCGAAGTCTGAGAAGCTGGCTACCCCCAGGTATCGAAGTCTGACAAGCTGGCCTACCCCCAGGTATCGAAGTCTGACAAGCTGGCCTACCCCCAGGTATCGAAGTCTGACAAGCTGGTCTACCCCCAGGTATCGAAGTCTGACAAGCTGGCCTACCCCCAGGTATCGGAAGTCTGACAAGCATGTCTGCTCCCAAGTATAGAAGTCTTTAAAGGCTGGTATGCCCCCTATATTCAGAATCTAAGACTTGGACTGCCCCCAGGTTTTGAAGTCAGGGACCTGAGCTGCCCCCTCCCAGCTCCTGCACCTTACTGTTGCCAGGGAGACTAAGCATACCACTTGCAAGGGAAAAACGTATTTTATGAAAATGATATATATTGTGTATTGTGGTCCTCATAGAATTCCTTCAGTCTTACTCTAGAGCTGTGACAATCCAGACTTCACGTATGCTAAGCCATAAAACAGCTAAAGATTCTATTTTTCTATATATTAATATATTGGTGGGGTGCGTGTTCCAGTGGTTTCTACACATCTCTGGGACTCCGGAGGCGAGCTTTTCTTAGTGAAGTTCCTGGAAACGAAGGAAGGGAATCTCACTCCTTCAAATGCAATATTCAAACTCAAAATGTAAAACTCAGAACTCTTTTGCTGTCTGTGTCCCCAGCTGAGGAGATTCACTGTCTTTGGTATAAAAAATGGAAGGCCATCAACGACAGCCCACTTGTTTGCATGTTGTCACCAGTGGGTCCTCATGACAACCAGTCAATTAGCATTTTCAAAGGGACGTCATCAACGACAGCCTACCTGCAAATAAGTAGGCTATCGGTGATGACGTCCCTTTGAAAATGCTAATTGCCTGGTTGTCATGAGGACCCACTGGTGACACAGAAAGACTTGTGCTTTCATTCTTGGCATCCAATATTGTATAGAAAGGATAAATATGGCTCCCCAGCACCCAGAAGCAATCAACTTCCAAGTAATTGGGGCCTTTAACTCTGGCCTGTGATATCGCCAAAGGGGGCCACACATCAGGTTCAGTTTGTGTATTGCAGTGGGAGACTATGGAAATCCTAGTGGAGACTGTGGACATGCTGCAGCCGACAGAGATTTGTTCCATGGGACTGTTAAGGGCCACTTTATAAATGAACTGACTTCTGAAGTCTGAGAGCCACACAGCAAGCATGAAAGGTCCACATGTGATCCTTGGCCTTCAGATTGGGCACCAAGACTCTAATGTCTCGCTTATACGGGCGTACTGCAGCGTACAACTGCACGAGGGCCGCGTTGGTCCGCACAGGGATGCACAAGTGGTCCATGTTCCCCTTTTGCAGGAACCCCCATTCATGTCAACTGGGACACAGTGGATGCATGGACACCAATTTGATGGCACTCTTCTTTGCATCTGGGTCCGAAGGTCAAATTGGCAGCAGCGGGCTGTGTCTGTGACATCCTAATGGCCATGAATGGGACTGAATGCACGGTATACCAGTGCGGGCAAACGGCGCCCTCACATGGGGAAGGCCAAAGTGAACATGGCGAAGCGGCGCCCTCACATGGGGAAGGCCAATGTGAACATGGCAAAGCGGCGCCCTCACATGGGGAAGGCCAATGTGAACATGGCGAAGCGGCGCCCTCACATGGGGAAGGCCAATGTGAACATGGCAAAGCGGCACCCTCGAATGGGGAAGGCCAATGTGAACGCAAAGCGGCTCACATGGGGAAGGCCAATGTGAACATGGCGAAGCGGCGCCCTCACATGGGGAAGGCCACTGTGAACATGGCGAAGCGGCGCCCTCACATGGGGAAGGCCAATGTGAACATGGCGAAGCGGCGCCCTCACATGGGGAAGGCCAATGCGAACATGGCGAAGCGGCGCCCTCACATGGGGAAGGCCAATGTGAACATGGCGAAGCGGCGCCCTCTGATCCCTGGGAGCTGCTATTAAACATCAATAATTATCATGGCCTTCTTTTCTTTCTCACGTTGTATTTTTATATAAATATGAGCGTTATGAATTATTATCTACATTCTGCAACTTTGAATGCGACACACCGGATTTTGCCCACTAGCTCCAAGCAATAGAAGGACATATGTGACATCATGTGCGGACTTACCATGGAACACAATGGTGACACCACGTCCTCAGATGGACACTTTGTGCAGTTTGGCACACTTACCTTTCTTTTTTTTTTTTTAAGCAAAATAAATTTTTTTCGCATTTTTCAGCATTAGTTATGATTAATTATGATTTCTTATGAAATATTTTCTAAAATGTTTGTAATAGTTTCAATAAAAAAATGAAGAACCAACTTGGAAGTGATTCCTGAAACCTGTGTTGGTGAAATTGAAGTGATTGTAAAGTTGCAATTTTTTTTTTTTTAAATAACAAACATGTTATACTTCCTGGGCTAGAGATGTGCACAATGGAAACATTTGTTTCATTTCAGATTCTTTTGTTATGTTAAAAAGTCCATTTGGTCATATTCGTTATGTTTGAATGATTCGTTTTCAGAATTCATTTAGTATATTTGTTATTTCAAGGAGAGGAGAAGTGGCGGAGAGGAAAGAGCTGGGAGGAGGTGAGCTGTGTTGTGTTCTCTGGGCTGTCCCTCCTGTCATCCATCCAGCACATAAGACACTGATAGATCGTATGGGACTGCACACACACAGTATGATTACCACCCCCCACCCACATTTCCTGCTGCCCGGAGATCAGCAGCCCTTGGAGGAGGTAGGGGGTGATAATCATACTGTGTGTGTAGTCCCATATGATCTGAGAGAGAGAAAGGGGGGGGGGTGAGAGGGAGAGAGAGAGAGAGGGAGGAGGCGAGAGAGAGAGGGGGAGAGAGGGAATAGAGAGAGGGGAGAGAGAGAAGGGGGAGAGAGGGGAGGAAAGTGAAGAGAGGGGGGGAGAGAGAGAGAGGGGGGGGGAGAGAGGGGAGGAAAGTGAAGAGGGGGGGGAGAGGGGGGGGGGGAGAGGGGAGGAAAGTGAAGAAGAGAGGTGGGGGGGGAGAGAGGGAAGAGGTGGGGAGAAGGAGAGGGGGGGGAGAGAAGGGGGGGAGGGGGAGGAAAGTGAAGAGAGAGAAGAGAGAAAGCGAGAGGGGGAGAGAGGGGGGAAGAAAGGCAAAAGAAGGGGGGGAGAGGGAAGGGAGAGAGAGAGAGGGGAGGAAAGAGAAGAGAGAGAGGGGGGAGAGAGAGGGAAGAGAAAGTGGGGGAGAAGGAGAGGGGGGGGGGGGGGGGGGAGAGAAAGAAAGTCTCCTCCTGCAAGCTGCGTGGTGTGTTCATGTATGCTCGCTCCTGAGCCAGCTCTGTGTCCATAAGACACAAAGAGCACAGCTCGGCCCCGCCACCCTCACCTTCCTCATTGGCTGTGTCTGAGCCAATGAGGATGGAGAGAGCTTCTGCTCTTGTGCACAGCGCTGAATCAAGACCACGCTCAGGTAAGTACCTTCACACATAGAATTCAGCCTTTAAAACCACATCACACCTCTCTTAACACTCCGTGGCATACAGGTAGCATTTTTACTTACTTCCAGGTAGTGCGGCGTGACGTCATTGGGTCCTCCCTATGCGCTACGTCATCATACCACGTGCCTGTGTCAGGGGAAGTCACATAATATAATATAAAGGTTGCCATAGTGTGTTGAATTTTAAAGAAAAAATACAGCGGCTGGAGTTTGAAAAGGAAATGTCTTTTTTAAATAACATTCAAATTACAAAATGTCTCGTGTAGCAATTGTTTGTTTATGTTACTTTTTTTTTTATTTGCTTTTTTTTTCTCCATGAAAGTGGAGTTACCATTTAAAGCCCACCTTTTTCCTGCCACACTTAGGTGTCATGTGGACAAGTTAAAGTACCTTATTTACACTATATTGCCAAAAGTATTGCCCCGCCCTCCAAATCATGTGATTCAGGTGTTCCAATCCCCTCCACATCATGTGATTCAGGTGTTACAATCCCCCCATAGGCATGTGATTCAGGTTTCCAAACCCCTCTCAGGATCATGTGATTCCAGGTGTTCCAAACCCACCTGGGCATAAGTCATGTGATTCAGGTGTTCCAATTCCCTCAATATCATGTGGATTCAGGTGTTTCAAACCCCTCCATATCATGTGATTCAGGTGTTCCATCCCCCCCATATCATGTGATTCAGGTGTTCCTAACCCCTCCATATCATGTGATTCAGGTGTTCCAAACCCCTCCATATCATGTGATTCAGGTGTCCCAATCCCCTCCATATCGGGTGCTCCAATCCCCTCCATGGACACAGGTGTAATACAATCAAGCCCCTAGGCATGCAGACGGCTTCTTTCTACAAACAATTGGTGAAAGAATGGGTCGCTGGCTCAGGAGCTCAGTGACTCCAAGCGTGGAGTCCCGTGATAGGTGTGCCACCTGGGCAATAAGTCCATCCGTGACTTTCCCTGGCTACTAAATATTCCACGCCAACTGTTAGTGGGATTATAACAAATGTGGGGCAGGGAGCCACTGGGAACAAACAGCCCTCAGCCACCAAGTGGTAGGCCACGTCACATGACAGGGCGGGGACAGCGCATGCTGAAGCGCACAGTGCGCAGAAGTCGCCAGTGTGCTGCAGAGTCAACAGCTAATTAGACCTCAAACTTGGTTCGTGGCCTTCAGATGAGCCCAACAACAGTGCGTTAGAGAGCTTCATGTTGCGAATGGGTTTCCATGGCCGAGCAGCTGCATCCAAGCCTTCCATCACCAAGTGCAATGCAAAGTGTCGGATGCCGTGGTGTAAAGCACACCGCCACTGGACTCTAGAGCAGTGGAGACGTGTTCTCTGGAGTGACCAATCACGCTTCTCTGTCTGACAATCCGATGGATGTGTCTGGGTTTGGCGGTTGCCAGGAGAACGGTATTTGCCTGACTGTATTGTGCCAGTGTAAAGTTTGGTGGAGGGGGGATGATGGTGTGGGGTTGTTTTTCAGAAGTTGGGCTTGGCCCCCTAGTTCCAGTGAAGGGAACTCTTAAGGCGAACATTTTAGAACAATTTCATGCCCCCAACTTTGTGGGAAGAGTTTGGGGATGGCCCCTTCCTGTTCCAACATGACTGCCTCCAGTGCACAAAGCAAGGTCCATAAAGACATGGAGGAGCCAGTTTGGGGTGGAGGAACTTGACTGTCCTGCACAGAGTCCTGACCTCAACCCCATAGAACACCTTTGGGATGAATTAGAGCAGAGACTGCGAGCCAGGCCTCCTCCCCCGACATCAGTGCCTGACCTGACAAATGTGCTTCTGGAAGAATGGTCCAACCTTCCCATAGACACCCTCCTAAACCTTGTGGACGGCCTTCCCAGAAGAGTTGAAGCTGTTATAGCTGCAAAGGGCGGGGCCAACTCAATATTGAACCCTACGGACTAAGACTGGGGGGCATTAAAGGTCATGTGTGTGGAAAGGGCGGGGCCAACTCAATATTGAACCCTACGGACTAAGACTGGGGGCCATGAAAGGTCATGTGCGTGGAAAGGGCGGGGCCAACTCAATATTGAACCCTACGGACTAAGACTGGGGGGCCATTAAAGGTCATGTGTGTGGAAAGGGCGGGGCCAACTCAGGAACCCTACGGACTAAGGGGAGCCATTAAAGGTCATGTGTGTGGAAAGGGCGGGGCCAACTCAGTATTGAACCCTACGGACTGAGACTGGGGGGCAGTAAAGGTCATGTGCGGGAAAGGGCCGGCGGCCCCATACTTTCGGCACATAGTGTGGGTGTCGGTGCTTTTATTTGCACTTCACTTGTCTGCGGGTGAGTAATTTCGCACTAATAATGTACCGCAGGTGGGAAAATATTCAGTTTCCTGTCTGTGGTTTTGAAGGAAACACTTGTTTCTTGTACATAGATAATCGTTTCTTCATGTTGTCATCGTTTCACATCTTCTACATTTCTCCAAAAATAAATGAGGCGATCCACAGTCTCCAGTACGCTGAATCATTAAAGCTTTTTTTGGAAGGGCTATTTCTGATGCAAAAAAAAAAATATCGTTAAAGGGTAACTCCACTTTCGTGGAAATAAAAAGATAAATGAAAAAAAAAATGTATAACATACAATGGCTGCACAAGTTGTAATTGAACATTATAGAACGTTTTACCATCAATTTTCTGTAAAATGCAATATGGCCGTGTTCTGTACACAGATGGTATGGAGACCCCCCCAGAGATGTCATTTCCTGCTGTGTGATTGGCTCACTGATTTTCCCAGAAGTCTGCACTAAGATACAAGTCAAATTTTGGGCACCCCCTGCAGCAAAAAATGTCATTTTGGGTGAGATGCTCCCAAAGGGAAATCACTTCTAAAGGGATGCAGACCCCGCCGCTTTCCTCAGAGTGCAGCAGCTGATTGATCATTATAAAGTCGCTCCCATTCACATTCACTCTGCACAGGACACAGAGAAAAACAAACAGATATTTCTTCAGAATAACAAAAGGGAAGAATCTGCAACAAAGTTTGTTGAAATCCCTGCGATGTGCATCGCTCACCCCAGGGGGAGGGGGGGGGGGGGTTCTCAACATAAGTGGAGTTACCCTTTAAATGCATTTGAACTAAGACTCCAGGCACCACTTCACAGACCATTCTAAATTTCAGCTCTCAGGGGGGGCTTCAAGTGTCAAACCAAAAATGTTGGATTGCATCTGTTTGGAAGTTTGCTTGCCGAATTTTACAAATCCCCTCAAAGTGGGGCAATGTGATAGGTGAAGGCTCAGCCAATCCCATTAGGACTACCAACGGAAGAAAGCGATGATTGGATACATTAGCAATGACCATGCAGCCCACTTGATTTGAGAGTTGTAGCAGGAGGCGCGTCAGACCTCTGCGGAGGGACCGCTGCTTCCACAGAGCCCTGCTGGCGGGAGATAGGCTTTTCTACTCTGGTTGTGGCTGCTTTGTGAAGAAAAACAACAAGACTTTGACCACCTTTTGTACTGATGCACCTTTAGGGCCGGTTGACACCATAGAAACGCAGTCCAGATGCATTCCAGATGTGTTCCTGCATGCGTGTTTTTGACTCGCTTTTGCCATGTTCCCGTGATTTTTTTGACGCGTTTCGGTGCATTTTTGATGCTTTCCGGTTCATTTTTCCCTCCTCTCTGTTTCTTCAATTTACATAGGGATATGTGTGTTCCAGTGCATTTTTGATGCGTTTTACTGCGTTCCAGTACAGTTCTGTGCAGAAAAAACGCGGCCTTTTTCTCCATCCGGAACACACCGGAACTGCAAGCGCTGATGTGACCAATGACATTGACAACCAGATCACCGACTTTTTGTGCGTTTTGAATGCAGAAAAAAAAGCAACTGAAATGCATGGAGTGTGAATTGGCTCTGAAAGAGTAAACTCCACTTTTGTTGAGAAACACCCCCCCCCCCCCTCCCCCTGGGGTGATCAATGCACATTGCAGGGATTGTAACAAACTTTTTAGCAGATTCCGACCTTTTGTTACTCTGAAGAAATATCTGTTTGTTTCTCTGTGTCCTGTGCGGAGTGAATGTGAATGGGTGGGACTTTATTATCAATCAGCTGTTTCACCTGCAGGGTTCTAATGGGGAAAGTGGCAGGGTCTGCATCCCTTTAGTCTGGGTTCACACCTATGCAGGTTGCGTTTGAGGTGTTTCTGCATTGCGTTTTGTGTGTTTTTTTTTTTTTTTTCTTGTTGCTAAGCAGATTGTAAACACAAAACGTAACAAAAAATGCACTATATGCTTTTTTCTTCAGCGTTCCCATTGAAGTCTATAGAACCAAAATCACACCATTTTGTGTTCAAAAAAAGGCCCTGACCCTTTCCAAAAAAATGCACCGGGTGACAACGCACAGGTGTGAATATGTCCCATAGGAAAACATGCTAAATGGACTGTACTGCGTTTCTGCAAAACACAAACGGAAAAAATATCGCTTAGGTGTGAATCTGGGGTTAGATGTGATTTCCCTTTTGGAGTATCTCACCAAAAATTACATTTTTTTGCAGGGGATGCCCAAAATCTGACTTGTATCTTCTGGGAAAATCGGTGAACCTATACGGGGTTAACTGATCTTGCAACCCATAGTGATCCGCGGAATCAGCTTCAGCGGTTTGCAGCCTGGAAGGAGTTAACTGCGGCAGCTCTGTGCTAAAGTCGGAGATCGGCTTCTTCGGCCTGAAACCGGTACATGCGAAGTTGCTTTCAGGGGAAATACATATCTTCTTCACAACTGGATACACCGGGGGGGGCAGCTGCTGTCACTGTGCCGGGAATCCGGGATCACCCCCTGAAATAACTGGCCAGGACCTTCACAGAGCCCAGAATATCTGCTGGCATCCTGCTCCTGCACCCCCTGTGATGGTGTCGCCCAATGCGTCCCGCACCCCCCTGGGGACGCCACTGGTCCAATGCATAAAACCACAGACCTCAGATCAGCCCCAATGCATGCACTTCAGACCTCAGATCAGCTCCTCCAATGTATAAACCCCAGACCTCACATCAGACCCATCAGCAGTGTATGCACATCATCAGACCTCACATCAGCCCAGTGTATGCACATCAGACCTCACATCAGCCCAGTGTATGCACATCAGACCTCACATCAGCCCAGTGTATGCACATCAGACCTCACATCAGCCCAGTGTATGCACATCAGACCTCACATCAGCCCAGTGTATGCACATCAGACCATCAGACCTCCACATCAGCCCAGTGTATGCACATCAGACCTCGCATCAGCCCAGTGTATGCACATCAGACCAGTGTATGCACATCAGCCTCACAGTGTATGCATGCACATCAGACCTCACATCAGCCCAGTGTATGCACATCAGACCTCACATCAGCCCAGTGTATGCACATCAGACCTCACATCAGCCCAGTGTATGCACATCAGACCTCACATCAGCCCAGTGTATGCACATCAGACCTCACATCAGCCCAGTGTATGCACATCAGACCTCACATCAGCCCAGTGTATGCACATCAGACCTCACATCAGCCAGTGTATGCACATCAGACCTCACATCAGCCCAGTGTATGCACATCAGACCTCACATTAGCCAGTGTATGCACATCAGACATCACATTAGCCCAGTGTATGCACATCAGACCTCACATTAGCCCAGTGTGTATGCACATCAGACCTCACATTAGCCCAGTGTATGCACATCAGACCTCACATCAGCCCAGTGTATGCACATCAGACCTCACATCAGCCCAGTGTATGCACATCAGACCTCACATCAGCCCAGTGTACATGCACATCAGACCTCACATTAGCCCAGTGTATGCACATCAGACCTCACATTAGCCCCAATGCATGCACATCAGACCTCACATTAGCCCCAATGCATGCACATCAGACCTCAGATTGGCCCCAGACCCTGTACTTTTAAGAAAGCAGGGTACCGATGCAGGCATGCAGGTGGCCTCCTACAGAACACCGCGATCCTCAGCTGCCAGTGGTCTTAGCGACGTCAGTGAGGTTAGCAGGACAGATTGTGTAAGGCAATGGCGGCAAGTGCCGGTGCAAACGTCATCACGTACCAGCGGGCGCTATGACTGCTGTCTATTCTTTCCATTTCCCATCCTACAACAATATTTACAATTGCCATCCTCAGCTGTGACTCTCCGGACAACGCAGCGAATCCCGACGTGCGACTCGACGCCCTGAAGGAAACGTTCTCATTTCTGTTTGGGCACTTAAGAAAACAAGAAGTCTTTACGGCAAGTCTCTGGTGAGCATCCAAATCTGCGGGTTCCACATATATTTATACACCTGAAAAAAAAATGTGAACAGCGACCGCAGAGAAGTATACGAGCAGCTAGCACAATGCGGCAAATCCTCCGCTGCCACTGTGCAAACACAGAAATAAAGGTGCAGCACTAATACAAAAAAACAAATGCGTGAATATTATTCGCTTTCATACAGCATGACAGCGTCCCAAAAATAATCTGTGTGCCAATAATGACCAACAATGAAAATGTCCAATATAAATCCGATGGAAACATAACAACCAAATAACAAATGTATGAATATTATTCGCTTTCATACAGCATGACTTCATCCCAAAAATAATCTGTGTGCCAATAATGGTGGGTTTTCGGAGACTCTCTCGCCTTGAGGCACAACGAAGGTACCTCTTAAAACCTTCTGTGTCGCTTAGTCTTTTATGTCATATATCCCAACTGATGACCACAATGGTCAAAAGAGAATGAGGTCCGCAGTCATTTCTGGAGGCTTGGACCAATCTAGAAGGCTCAGGGTGGAACATTAGACTGAGATGGTTTCAACCTTTCCCGCACATTCTGTGCTGTCTTGATGTGACTTGGCAAACAGGTATATAAATATATAAATAAAGGTGCAGCGCCAATACAAAAAAAACAAAAAAAACAAATATGTGAATATCATAATCACTTTCATACAGCATGACAGCGTCCCAAAAATAATCTGTGTGCCAATAATGGTGGGTTTTTGGAGACTTTCTCGCCTTTAGGCACAACGGAGGTGCCTCTTAAAACCTTCTGTGTCGCTTAGTCTTTTATGTCATATATCCCAACTGATGACCACAATGGTCAAAAGAGAATGAGGTCCGCAGTCATTTCTGGAGGCTTGGACCAATCTAGAAGGCTCAGGGTGCTCCTGTGGAACATTACACTGGGATGGTTTCAAACTTTCCCGCACATTCTGTGCTGTCCTGATGCGACTTGGCAAACAGGTACAGTTGTGTTCAAAATAATCGCAGTGTGTTGAAAAAAGTGAATAAAGCTGAAAATCCTTCTAATAGCTTTTATTTCCATCCACACAAATGCATTGGGAACACGACACATTCTATTCCAAATCACAACATGAAGAAAAATACATCAAATGTGTGTTGTTCCTCAAAAAAAATGAAGAAAAGTGAATATTAGACGGTTCAAAAAGATCGCCGTGTTTGTATTCTTCTTTACAAACTCAAACATTCACTATATAAACTGAGAAATGTTTGAAGATTTTGCTTTCCTTTGAATGACTTCATGAATATTTGGTTGTAGTCGCACTGTTTCTGAGAACTGCTGTACATCTGTGTTGCATGGAGTCCCCCAACTTCTGGCCCCTGTGATCAGGTATTCCAGCCCAGGATGATTGGACCACATTCCACAGTTCTTCTCGATTTCTTGGTTTGGCCTCAGAAACTGCATTTTTGATGTCACCCCACAAGTTTTCTATTGGATGAAGATCCGGGGATTGGGCTGGCCACTCCATAACGTCCATCTTGTTGGTCTGGAACCAAGATGTTGCACGTTTACTGGTGTGTTTGGGGTCATTGTCTTGTTGGAACACCCATTTCAAGGGCATTTCCTCTTCAGCATAAGGCAGCATGACCTCTTCAAGTATTCTGATGTATTCAAACTGATCCATGATCCCTGGTATGCGATAAATAGGCCCAACACCGTAGTATGAGAAACATCCCCATATCATGATGCTTGCACCACCATGCTTCACGGTCTTCACAGTGTACTGTGGCTTGAATTCAGTGTTTGGGGGTCGTCTGACAAACTGTCTCCGCCCACTAGACCCAAAAAGAACAATCTTACTTTCATCAGTCCACAAAATGTTGCAACATTTCTCTTTAGGCCGGTCAATGTGCTCTTTGGCAGATTGTAACCTCTTCAGCACGTCTTTTTCCCAACAGTGGGACTTTGCGGGGACTTCTTGCAGATAGCTTGGCTTCACATAGGCGTCTTCTAATTGTAACAGTCCTCACAGGGAACGTCACACCTTCTTTCATCTTCCTGGAGCTGATTGTTGGATGAGTCCTCACAGGGAACGTCACACCTTCTTTCATCTTCCTGGAGCTGATTGTTGGCTGAGTCCGCGCCATTTTGGCTATTCTTCTATCCATTCCAATGGTAGTTTTTCGCTTTCTTCCACGTCTTTCAGGTTTTGGTTGCCATTTTAAAGCATTTGCCATCATTTTAGCTGAGCAGCCGATCATTTTCTGCACTTCTTTATATGTTTTCCCCTCCAATCAACTTTTTAATCAAGGTACGCTGTTCTTCTGAACAATGTCTGGAACGACCCATTTTCCTCAGAATTTCAGAGAGAAATGCACTGTAACCAGCATGTCCAACATTTGCTGCCTTCCTTCCTTAAATAAGGGCAATCATTGCCACCTGTTTATCAAAGAATGAATGACCTCATTAATAGAACTCCACACGGCTATTATTGTGAACACGCCCCTTTTTCAATGAGTGATTCAATGACACAGAATCAGCAGCATGCATGTCATGACTGTCGGGTCTGTTGGATTTCTATTACTCTACTACACCTGCTAGGAAATTATTTGCCATGTAGAAATATCATTTCCACCAAAAACAGGGATTGATCCAGTTAGTGATGTCTGACGGCTAGTATTTTGAACACAACTGTATATAAATAATGGTGCAACGCTAATACAAAAAAAAAACCCACAAATGTGTGAATATTATTCACTTTCATACAGCATGACAGAGTCCTAAAAATAATCTGCCCAGGGGCCCCAAGGTTAATCATACATTACATTACTTTCCATCTGTCCCGGATTTGCCGGGATGGTCACGCTTTTTACTAAGCTGTCCCGGGATGGCTGACTGAAAGTACTAATAAATGTATATTTAACTTCATCAACTATTTACACTTTAATTTTTGAGAGTCGATGTGTAAATTGGGGCAGGCTGGTAGGGGCCCCAGTGCATTACTTTGCCCAGGGGCCCATGATGCTGGTAAGACGGCTCTGACTGGGTTTAACTCTAAAGTTCTTGGTGAAAAGCAACAATGTCCCTTTTCGGTATCTCTTTTTTCAGAAAAAGTGTCCAATCATGTAGAAATGATTCAGCCACTCGATCACCTATGCAGGTGGTGGAAGGGGGTGAACCCCCCCCCCTCACCTTGACCCCATTTGTGCCAGACGGGTGACTTTAGGGGGGATTTGTGCCAGATGGGGGACTTTGGGGGGGGATTTATGCTAGGAGGGGTGACTGGGGGGTATTTGTGCCAGATGGGTGACTTTGGGGGATTTATGCTAGGAGAGGTGACTGGGGGGGATTTGTGCTAGGAGGGGTGACTGGGGGGGATTTGTGCCATACAAGTGACTTTGGGGGGGGGATTTATGCTAGGAGGGGTGACTGGGGGGTATTTGTGCCATACAAGTGACTTTTGGGGGGGGGGGGATTTATGCTAGGAGGGGTGACTGGGGGGTATTTGTGCCAGATGGGTGACTTTGGGGGATTTATGCTAGGAGAGGTGACTGGGGGGGATTTGTGCTAGCAGGGGTGACTGGGGGGGATTTGTGCCAGACAAGTGACTTTGGGGGGGATTTATGCTAGGAGGGGTGACTGGGGGGTATTTGTGCCATACAAGTGACTTTGGGGGGGGGGGGGATTTATGCTAGGAGGGGTGACTGGGGGGTATTTGTGCCAGATGGGGGACTTTGGGGGGGATTTGTGCTAGGAGGGGTGACTGGGGGGTATTTGCCAGACGGGGGATGTTGGGGGGGGGGGGGGGATTTTTGCTGACACCCAATGCTCATACATCTTGGGGGGGGGGGATTTTTGCTGACACCCAATATTCAGAAATCTTGGAGGGGATTTTTGCTGACACCCAATACTCATACATCTTGGGGGGGATTTTTGCTGACACCCAATACTCATACATCTTGGGGGGATTTTTTTCTGACACCCAATACTCATACATCTTGGGGGGTATTTTTGCTGACACCCAATACTCATACATCTTGGGGGGGGGGGATTTTGCTGACACCCAATATCAGACATCTTGGAGGGGATTTTTGCTGACACCCAATACTCAGACATCTTGGAGGGGATTTTTGCTGACACCCAATGCTCATACATCTTGGAAGGGGATTTTTGCTGACACCCAATACTCATACATCTTGGGGCTGATCTATAGAAGGGGGATGGAAAATGTCCCGCCACTGAGAGTCATGTTTTTTTAATTAGTTTTTAAAATTTTGAATTCCATTCCATGGTGATCTGGATGAGATGCGACTGAGGGAACGGCCTGGAAATTGTGAGAAAGGTCATTCAGGGCTAGAATATGGGTGTCACCCCCCTCGCCGTCTCTGTACCGGGGGGGGGGGGGGGGTTTCTATTGAAATATTTGGCCGGAGCGGAGAAAACCGTTGTCATGGAAATGGCGGCTCACCGCAACGACGCATGCACAGAATATCAAGCAGCTATCGCAATATTAGAGCCAGCGAAGTTTTAAGAGGGGGGTGTGGGACCATCTTTGGAACAATGGCTTCCCATCCTAAATGGTTCATACATGGGGGGGGGGGTGGTAAAAAGCAGGTGGCTGAGCCCAAGTATAAACCTCCCCCACCAACACATTCCGACCACCTCACCTAAACCAGGGCATGCAGCCATTCAGGGTTCTACACATTTAGTACCCAGTCACACCGGTGAGATTTGCGCACTGAAATCGCATCTAATGATTGTGAATATCAGGGTCTGAGTGCCCGGTCCTGCCGGTGCGATTTTGCAATGAAGTCTTCAGAAATCGCAATGAAATTGCACATAAATCGCAACTATGTGATCGGCGACTTAGTGCCCGGTCATACCAGGGCGATTTGTGAATTGAAATCACATCCAATGAATGTGAATGTCAGCGGCTGAACACATGCGATTTGCTGCGGTGCGATTTCTAAAGTAGTTTTTGCATTATTCTTTCTGCAGTTTTGTTGCAATTTCACATACATAGAATATAATTGAAATCGCAGTGCAAATCGCAAGAAATCGCTGAAAATCTTCACAAGTTCCAATGAACTCTTCAGAAATCGCACCTGAAATGGGACTGAAATTGCACATAAATGCAGCTGTGTGACCGGAGACTTAGTGCCGGTCATACCAGTGCGATTTTCAAATTGAAATCGCAGCTGAAATCGCATCCAATGAATGTGAATGTCAGAGTCTGAGTGCCCGGCCATACCGGTGCGATTTGCAAATTGAAATCGCATCTGAAATGGCATTAAATGAATGTGAACGTCAGCATCTTAACACGTGCGATTTGCTGCGGCGTGATTTATAAAGTAGTTTTTTGCATTATTCTTTCTGCAGTTTTGTTGCGATTTCACATACATAGAATATACTGGTAACTGCAGTGCAAATTTCAAGAAATCGCTGAAAATCTTCACAAGTTGCAATGAAGTCTTTGGAAATCGCATATAAATTGCAGCGGTGTGAGCGGTGACTAAATGCCTGGTCATACTATTGCGATTTGCGAATTGAAATTGCATCTAATGAATGTGAATGTCGGCGTCTTAACAAGTGCGATTTGCTGCAGCGCGATTCTAAAGTAGATCTTGCGTGAATTTTTCTGCAGTTTTGTTGCGATTTCACATACATAGAATATAATGGAAATCGCAAGAAATTGTTGAAAATCTTCACAAATTGCAATAAAGTCTTCAGAAATCGCACCTGAAATCGCAGCAGTGTGTAACTGGTGACTTAGTGTCCTGTCATACCAGTGCGATTTGCAAATTGAAATTGCATCTAATGAATGTGAATGTCAACATCTTAACGTGCGATTTGCTGCAGTGCGATTTCTAAAGCAGTTCTTGCGTGACTTTTTCTGCAGTTTTGTTGCGATTTCACATACATAGAATACAATGAAAATCGCACAGCAAATTGCAAGAAATGCTGAAAATCTTTACAAGTTGCCATGAAGTTTTCAGAAATCGCACCTGAAATCGCAGCTGTGTGACTGGTGAGTAAGAGTATTAGCACGCGGCTACATTGTGTCCCCGGCTGTCATACTTTCTCCCATTCCTAAATTCCTTGGCTGCAACATTGTATACATTTCTCCTGTGGTATTGGTACTCAGGGGCGGACTGACCATTTGAAAACTCGGGCACTGCCCGAGGGCCCGGGGTCAGTAGGGGGCCCCATGAGATGCCCCTGGTGCCTTTTTCATAGGCTTTTTTGAGTTTGGGCAAGGACACAAGCGCCCCATGATCCCCTACTGCCCGGGGGCCCCATGAGTTGTCAGTCCGCCCCTGTCGGTACCTCTGTCGATTTAAAGGAGAAGTACGGACTTAGAAAGAAACAAGCAAACACCTACACTGACCTCCATGCTGCAGCCTCACTGTGAAGCTGCAGCTGCCCCCTGCCGACTCTAAGCCCCAGAATCATGTGATCACCAATGATGACATGACCACTTGCAGTTAGCTAGCCGGCCACTAGGTGGCTCTGTATCAGTGCCTGGTTACAGAAGACAGTGTCATCCGGTGTTCGGCCCCCTTCCCCCCGGGCGTTCCAGATGTCCGTTTTTCATCTTTTCCGTTTACGGATGTCAAACAGACCCCCGTGTGTTTCTATGGACTAGTGGATGTTTAGTAAACGGATGATCATTCATTTACATCCGTTACTGTCCGCACCCGTTACCTTCCGTTTTTTTGAACAGAAGAAAACCCTTCTTTCCCATAAAATACCCCGGAAAGGACAAAAAAAACTGGATGTAAACAGATGAAAAGGGATGCAAACGGACAAAAAAAGGATGTAAACGAACGAAAAACGGATGCAAACAGATGAAAAAACGGATGTAAACTGACAAAAAATGGATGTAAACACATGAAAACGGATGAAACTGGATATAAACGGATGAAAAACATGAAAAAAAGATGTAAACTGATGAAAAATGGCTGAAAACTGATGAAAAAAATGGATGTAAACTGATGAAAAAAAAAAAAAAAACCCTTGGAAAGAAGAAAAAAAAAATGCAAATGACAAAAAACGGATGTAAAAACAAAATAATGGATGAAACCGGATGAAAATCGATGTAAAAGGAGCCCGAAAACTGAGCAATCGCATGACCGCTTGCAAGTAGGTGCAATTAGGATGTACAAAACGGATGTAAACTGATAAAAATGGATGAAAAACGGACGTAAACGGATGAATAACAGATGTGAAACTGATCTTTTCATGGAAAAAAACGTGACTGAACTGATGAAAACAACAGAACACCACCCGTTTGAAAGGGGCCTCAAACTGATCGCTCAGCCCTGCAGATTACACTGAGAGATCGGGGGCTCCCTGTGTAGCCAGCGGCGCTTTGCTCTGCTCCGTTGTCAGTGTGACAGCCGCCCTCTCTGTGTGAGCCTGCATGGCACCTGGCTGTCACGGGCTCCCCGGTGGGGGTGCTCAGTAGGTGGCTGGGAGAGCATAAATAGGCTGAGGCTTGGAGTAATGGGGTTCTTGTCTAGATAGAAAACCTTCCAGCCTGAAGGGCTTCTGTCTTTGTGGGCCCATCTGTGCTTCTACACTGGATCATCAAGGTCCCAGCTGTGCTAAAGCGGGGGAAGGGTTAGTCTACTGGACCTTGCTGGAACTAGTCGAGGGATTTCACTGAGGATCTGGTCTGGAGAGTTCAGTGGAGAAATGTCGGCTGATATTGGCAGGAGGCCAATCGGTGTAGATCTCTCAATGTATATCTCTCGGTGTATCTCTCTCGGTGTATCTCTCTCTCGGTGTATATCTCGGTGTATCTCTCTCGGTGTATATCTCTCGGTGTATATCTCTCGGTGTATATCTCCATCTCTGGTGTATATCTCTCGGTGTATCTCTCTCGGTGTATCTCTCTCGGTGTATATCTCTCGGTGTATATCTCTCGGGTGTATATCTCTCGGTGTATATCTCTCTCGGTGTATATCTCTCGGTGTATATCTCTCGGTGTATATCTCTCGGTCTATCTTTCTCGGTGTATATCTCTCGGTGTATCTCTAGGTGTATATCTCTCTCGGTGTATATCTCTCTCGGTGTATATCTCTCTCGGTGTATCTCTCTCGGTGTATCTCTCTCGGTGTATCTCTCTCGGTGTATTCTCGGTGTATATCTCTCGGTGTGTATATCTCTCGGTGTATCTCTCTCGGTGTATCTCTCTCGGTGTTATAATCTCTCGTGTATCTCTCTCGGTGTATCTCTCTCGGGTATCTCTCTCTCGGTGTATACCTCTCGGTGTATATCTCTCTCGGTGTATATCTCTCGGTGTATATCTCTCTCGGTGTATATCTCTCGGTCTATCTTTCTCGGTGTAATCTCTCTCGGTGTATATCTCTTCGGTGTATATCTCTAGGTGTAATCTCTCTAGGTGTATCTCTCTCGGTGTATATCTCTCTAGGTGTATATCTCTCGGTGTATCTCTCTCGGTGTATCTCTCTCGGTGTATATTCTCTCTAGGTGTATCTCTCTCGGTGTATATCTCTCGGTGTATCTCTCTCTCTCTCGGTGTATATCTCTAGGTGTATCTCTCTAGGTGTATATCTCTCAGAGTATATCTCTTTTTAGGTGTATATCTCTCAGTGTATATCTTCGGTATAAACTCTCTAAGTGTATATCTCTCGGTGTATCTCTCTAGTGTATCTCTCTAGGTGTATATCTCTTCGGTGTATATCTCTCGGTATATCTCTCTAGGTGTATATCTCTCGTGTATATCTCTCGGTGTATCTCTCTCGGTGTATCTCTATCTCTCTCGGTGTATCTCTCTTTGTGTATTCTCTCGGTCTCTCTCTCGGTGTATATTCTCTCTCAGGTGTATCTCTCTCTCTCGTTTTTGTATATCTCTCGGTGTATCTCTT
Source organism: Staurois parvus (assembly GCA_951230385.1). Lineage (NCBI taxonomy): Eukaryota > Metazoa > Chordata > Amphibia > Anura > Ranidae > Staurois > Staurois parvus. Next base: position 271,791 of record CATNWA010016883.1, on the reverse strand, counting down.
TTCGGTGTATCTCGGTGTATATCTCTCGGTGTATCTCTCTCGTTGTATCTCTCTCGGTGTATCTCTCTCGGTGTATATCTCTCTAGGTGTTATCTCTCTCGGTGTATTTTATCTCTCTCGTGTATCTTCTCTAGGTGGTGTATTTATGCTCTCGGTGTATATCTCTTGGTCTCTCTTTTTGTATCTGTATAAAATCTCTCGTGTATCCTCTCATGGCACCTCGGTGTCATGGGCTCTCTCGGTGTATTCTCTCAGTATGGCTGGGTGGAGAGCTAAATAGGCTGAGTTGGAGTAATCTTCTTGTCTAGATAGAAAACGTGTCCTATCTCTGAAGGTGTTTCTTCTGCTCTTGGGGTATCTGTGCTTCTACACTGTTGTATCATCAAGTCCTCAGCTGTGCTAAAGCGGGGGAAGGGTTAGTCTCTCTGGACCTTCTGGAACTAGTCGGGGTATTTCACTCTTTTGTATATCTCTCGGTCTTCTCGGAGTATAATATTTCAGTGGAGAAATCTCGGCTGATATTGGCAGGTGTATCTCTCTTCGGTGTATCTCTCTCGGTGTATTTCTCGGTGTATCTCTCTCGGTGTATATCTCTCGGTGTATCTATCTCTTTAGGTGTATATCTCTCTCGGTGTATATCTCTCGGTGTATATCTCTCTCTGGTGTATCTCTCTCGGTGTATCTATCTCTCTAGGTGTATCTCTCTCTAGGTGTATATCTCTCTCGGTGTATATCTCTCGGTGTATATCTCTCTAGGTGTATCTCTCTCGGTGTATATCTCTCGGTGTATATCTCTCGGTGTATATCTCTCTCGGTGTATCTCTCTCGGTGTATATCTCTCTCGGTGTATCTCTCTCGGTGTATCTCTCTCGTGTATCTCTCTCGTGTATATCTCTTGGTGTATCTCTCTCGGTGTATATCTCTCTCTAGGTGTATCTCTCTCGGTGTATATCTCTCTCGGTGTATCTCTCGGTGTATCTCTCTCGGTGTATATCTCTCGGTGTATCTCTCTCGGTGTATCTCTCTCGGTGTATATCTCTCGGTGTATCTCTCTCGGTCTCTCGGTGTATCTCTCTCGGTGTATATCTCTCCGGTGTATATCTCTCTCGTGTATATCTCTCGGTGTATCTCTCTCGGTGTATATCTCGGTTTATCTCTCTTGGTGTATCTCTCTCGGTGTATATCTCTCGGTGTATCTCTCTCGGTGTATCTCTCTCGGTGTATATCTCTCTCTCGGTGTATCTCTCTCGGTGTATATCTCTCGGTGTATATCTCTCGGTGTATCTCTCTCTCGGTGTATCTCTCTCGGTGTATATCTCTCTCGGTGTATCTCTCTCGGTGTATCTCTCTCGGTGTATATCTCTCGGTGTATCTCTCTCGGGTGTATATCTCTCTCGGTGTATATCTCTCGGTGTATATCTCTAGGTGTATATCTCTCGGTGTATATCTCCGGTTGTCTCTCGGTGTATCTCTCTCGGTGTATATCTCTCTAGGTGTATATCTCTCTCGGTGTATCTCTCTCGGTGTATATCTCTCGGTGTATATCTCTCGGTGTATCTCTCTCGGTGTATCTCTCTCGGTGTATATCTCTCCGTGTATATCTCTCTCGGTGTATATCTCTAGGTGTATCTCTCTCGGTGTATCTCTCTCGGTGTATATCTCTCTCGGTGTATATCTCTCTCGGTGTATCTCTCTCGGTAGGTATATCTCTCGGTGTATATCTCTCTCGGTGTATATCTCTCGGTGTATATCTCTCTCGGTGTATCTCTCTCTCGGTGTATATCTCTCGGTGTATATCTCTCGGTGTATATCTCTCGGTGTATATCTCTCTCTCTGGTGTATCTCTCTCGGTGTATCTCTCTCGGTGTATCTCTCTCGGTGTATCTCTCTCGGTGTATATCTCTCTCGGTGTATCTCTCTCGGTGTATCTCTCTCGGTGTATATCTCTCGGTGTATCTCTCTCGGTGTATCTCTCTCGGTGTATATCTCTCGGTGTATCTCTCTCGTGTATCTCTCTCGGTGTATCTCTCTCGGTGTATATCTCTCGGTGTATATCTCTCGGTGTATATCTCTCTCGGTGTATATCTCTCGGTGTATATCTCTAGGTGTATCTCTCTCGGTGTATCTCTCTCGGTGTATCTCTCTCGGTGTATATCTCTCGGTGTATCTCTCTCGGTGTATCTCTCTCGGTGTATCTCTCTCGGTGTATATCTCTCTCGGTGTATATCTCTCTCGGTGTATATCTCTCGGTGTATATCTCTCGGTGTATCTCTCTCTCTATCTCTCGGTGTATCTCTCTCGGTGTATATCTCTCTCGGTGTATATCTCTCGGTGTATATCTCTCTCGGTGTATCTCTCTCGGTGTATCTCTCTCGTGTATATCTCTCTCGGTGTATCTCTCTCGGTGTATATCTCTCGGTGTATCTCTCTCGTGTGTATCTCTCTCTCGGTGTATCTCTCTCGGTGTATCTCTCTCGGTGTATCTCTCTCGGTGTATCTCTCTCGGTGTATATCTCTCGGTGTATATCTCTCGGTGTATCTCTCTCGGTGTATATCTCTCGGTGTATCTCTCTCGGTGTATATCTCTCTCGGTGTATATCTCTCTAGGTGTATATCTCTCGGTGTATCTCTCTCGGTGTATCTCTCTAGTGTATAGGGTTACACGAGTCACCATGATACCTGTCCTAGAGGTGTTCTTGTATTGTGCAATATGGGAAACCGATCTCTACAGATCCCTCTGTATTGTGCCTTGTATAAAGCTGCTGTATGAAGTGTGTGTCACATGTGATGCAGGTACAGATCTGGGTTCCCCTATGGTGCAGGTACAGATCTGGGGTCCCCTATGGTGCAGTACAGATCTGGGGTCCCCTATGGTGCAGGTACAGATCTGGGGTTCCCTATGGTGCAGATACAGATCTGGGGTCCCCTATGGTGCAGGTACAGATCTGGGGTCCCCTGTGGTGCAGGTACAAATCTGGGGTCCCCTGTGGTGCATGATACAGATCTGTGGTCCTCATGTGGTGCAGGTACAGATCTGGGTCCCTGTGTCAGGTAAAGATCTGGTGTACCCATGTTGGTGCAGGTACATGTCTGGGGTCCCCAGTGGTGCAGGTTACAGATCTTGGGTTCCCTATGGTACAGTTAAAGATCTGGGGTCTCCTGTAGTGCAGATCTGTGTCCCATGTGGTGCAGGTACAAATCTGGGGTCCTCTATTGGAGCATGTACAGGTCTGGGGTCCCCTGTAGTGCAGGGGGTACAGTATCAGATCTGTGGTCCTCTGTGGTGCAGGTCTGATCAGGTGTCCCTATGTGGTGCAGATCTGGGGTCCCCTGTGTTCTGTTACAGTTCTGGAGTCCCCTGAAGTGCAGGTCTGGGGTCCCTGTAGTGCAGATCTGGGGTCCCCCTTAGTGCAGGTCTGGGGTCCCCTGTAGTGCAGGTCTGGGCTCCCCTGTAATGCAGGTCTGGGTCCCCTGTAGTGCAGGTCTGGGGTCCCCTGTATTGCAGGTACAGATCTGGGGTCCCCTGTAGTGCAGGTCTCGGGGTCCCCTCCGGTACACATGTGGTGTCTGTAGTCCGGGGCGGTTCGGTTCTCCTCCGGTGCCCGGGCTGAGCTCGCAGTGCTGTAGGTGGTCTGTCCGGTGACTTTACTCCCCTTTCACCGCCCGGGACCCCAGAAGGGGCGGACACTGAGCCCCGCCCCCCCCCGACACCCGGAGCCACGTCTGAATGAGGCTCATTGTGAGCGGAGAGGAGAGGTGAGAGCACCGGAGGGGGAGGGGAGGGATTCACCTCCACCGGGGAGACGGCACCGAGCACGACCTACCGCAGAGGACCGAGCACCGACCGACCTACCGACAGAGGACCAGACCTATATACATCACCCAACCTGCCTTCATCACCGACCTGACTATCGAGCCTGGCACACAGCATCCAGAATATACTGACCACCCAACCTGCCCTGCCATACTGACCACCCAACCTATACCATACTGACCACCCAACCAACCTACCATACTGACCACCCAACCTATCCAACCATACTGACCACCCAACCTACCACCATACTAACCACCCAACCTACCTACCAAACTAACCACCCAACCTACCTACCATACTGACCACCCAACCTACCTACCATACTGACCACCCAACCTACCAAACTGACCACCCAACCTACCAACCATACTGACCACCCAACCTACCAACCATACTGACCACCTAACCTATCCTACCATACTGACCACCCAACCTATATTACCACACTGACCACCCAGCCTACCTACCATACTGACCACCCAACCTACCTACCATACTGACCACCCAACCTACCAACCATACTGACCACCTAACCTGCCTACCATACTGACCACCTAACCTGCCTACCTACACTGACCACCCAACCTACCTACCACCTACCATACTGACCACCCAACCTGCCCTACCATACTGACCACCCAACCTGCCTACCATACTGACCACCTAACCTGCCCTACCATACTGACCACCCAGCCTACCTACCATACTGACCACCCCAACCTATCCTACCACACTGACCACCCAGCCTACCTACCATACTGACCACCTAACCTGCCCTACCATACTGACCACCCAACCTACCTACCATACTGACCACCCAACCTGCCCTACCATACTGACCACCCAACCTACCCTACCATACTGACCACCCAACCTACCTACCATACTGACCACCCAACCTGCCCTACCATACTGACCACCCAGCCTACCTACCATACTGACCACCCCAGCCTACCTACCATACTGACCACCCAACCTATCCTACCATACTGACCACCCAATCTATCCTACCACACTGACCACCCAGCCTACCTACCATACTGACCACCCAACCTGCCCTACCATACTGACCACCCAACCTGCCTACCATACTGACCACCCAACCTACCTACCTACCATACTGACCACCCAACCTGCCTACCATACTGACCACCCAACCTACCTACCTACCATACTGACCACCCAACCTGTCTACCATACTGACCACCCAACGTACCTACCATACTGACCACCCAACCTGCCTACCATACTGACCACCCAACGTAACCTACCATACTGACCACCCAACCTGCCTACCATACTGACCACCCAACCTGCCTACCATACTGACCACCCAATGCAAACTTGTTTTTCTGCATAATGCTTCACTCCACCCCCATCTCTGCACTTTAATTACTTTTATACATCTGGCAGTTTTCAGTTCTGATCTTTATGCTGCATTTTTGTACTTTTATAGATAATTCTAGTTTTGATTATTTTGGGTTATTCTCTTTTTGTGTTTTCTCAGTGAATTTTTCCTCATTATCCTCCCTGTTGGATATTACCTGTCCTGTGTTCCCAGTTCTGAGGTTTCCTTTTATGTTTACTTATTAATTCATGTTTAATTTCATCATTTCCATTTGTTGATTTTTTTATGGTTTTATATGTTATTATTTTATATACCTTTTCCCTATTTTTTTATCTTTCTTTTAGTTACACTTTTTTTTTTGTGTTTCCATACACTGCTGTATGTGCTGATTGACATTTCAATGTATTTATTTTCTAACAATTTAGTAACTTGTGGATTGTAAATATTTATATCTTTTTTTTTTTAAATCGAATTGGGTTTCATATGTTTCCTCATAGTTTTGTTACTTTGTATTTTGTACATTACTGAAGATACAGACCTGCATACCTCTGTTGCTGTATGTGTTGTGCACATTTTTGTTAGCTTTTACAATGTCTTTGCTTGGGGACTGAAAATATTCGGTTCCACATATTTTCAGTGTACACTATATTGCCCCAAGTATTGGCCCGCCTGCCTTTCCACGCACATGACCTTTAATGGCCCCCCAGTCTTAGTCCGTAGGGTTCAATATTGAGTTGGCCCCGCCCTTTCCATGCACATGACCTTTAATGGCCCCCCAGTCTTAGTCCGTAGGGTTCAATATTGAGTTGGCCCCGCCCTTTCCACGCACATGACCTTTATTGGCCCCTCCCAGTCTTAGTCCGTAGGTTTCAATATTGAGTTGGCCCCGCCCTTTGCAGCTATAACAGCTTCACCTCTTCTGGGAAGGCCGTCCACAAGGTTTAGGAGGGTGTCTATGGGAAGGTTGGACCATTCTTCCAGAAGCACATTTGTCAGGTCAGGCACTGATGTCGGGGGAGGAGGCCTGGCTCGCAGTCTCCGCTCTAATTCATCCCTAAGGTGTTCTATGGGGTTGAGGTCAGGACTCTGTGCAGGACAGTCAAGTTCCTCCACCCCAAACTGGCTCCTCCATGTCTTTATGGACCTTGCTTTGTGCACTGGTGGGCAGTCATGTTGGAACAGGAAGGGGCCATCCCCAAATTCTTTCCAAAAAAGTTGGGAGCATGAAATTGTCCAAAATGTTGACTTAAGAGTTCCCTTCACTGGAACTAGGGGGCCAAGCCCAACCCCTGAAAACCAGCCCCACACCCTAATCCCCCCTCCGCCAAACTTTACACAATGCAGTCAGACAAGTACCGTTTCTCCTGGCAACCGCCAAACTCAGACACGTCCATTGGCTTGCTAGACAGAGAAGCGTGATTGGTCACTCCAGAGAACACGTCTCCACTGCTATAGAGTCCAGTGGCAGCGTGCTTTACACCACGGCATCCAACACTTTGCATTGCACTTGGTGATGGAAGGCTTGGATGCAGCTGCTCGGCCATGGAAACCCATTCCATGAAGCTCTCTACGCACTGTTGTTGGGCTCATCTGAAGGTCACACCAAGTTTGGAGGTCTTTAGCTATCGACTCTGCAGACAGTTGGCGACTTCTGCGCACTGTGCGCTTCAGCATGCGCTGACCCCGCCCTGTCATGAGAAGCGTGTTTGCAAAACAGAGCAGATCACACAAAGACATTCCCCGTGGCCTATAAGGAAGACTTCCACTGTGTTCTAGAAATGTATGACATTCAGAACATAAGTACATAAACTTCAGCCTGTTTTGGGTCTTCTCCCCCCCCCCCCCCCCCCCTCTTTTTTTTTTTTCTGTCCACGAAGGTTCAAAAAACAACGTAAAACCCTGTACGTGAACAAAAAACATGCAAGTCCAAAACACCAACTCAAAAAAGTGCACTTAGGGGGTGTGCTTTAGTCCACCCCCCTGAAGGGGTAGGACCTCTACCATGATCCCCCGGGGCGCCAGGCTCCTAACAGATCAGGGTAGAGGTCCTACACACCCCTAAGTGCACTTTTTTGTGTTGGTGTTTTGCACTTGCATGTTTTATATTCACTTACAGTTTTTTTGTTTTTACGCACCTCCGCGGACCAGAAGAAAAAAAAATCTATTCTTATCAGTGTCCAGTAGGGGGCACTCCGCCATCATTCTTGCTTCTTGGCAAGGATGGTTGGCACTATAGTACTGGTATGATGGGGGCTCTAAAGGTTACTACCGGCTGGAACAGAAACTGAGGCGCCCATAGACAGTTAGGGGCCCAGGAGTAATTCCCCCGGGAAACCCGAGTGCACTATGTACAGGGGGCTCAGGAGTGCGCTATATACAGGGTGCGTGTTATGTACAGGGTGCAGGGCTCAGGAGTGCGTTATGTACAGGGTGCAGGGCTCAGGAGTGCGTTATGTACAGGGAGCAGGGCTCAGGAGTGTGCTATGTACAGGGTGCAGGGCTCAGGAGTGTGCTATGTACAGGGTGCAGGGCTCAGGAGTGTGCTATGTACAGGGAGCAGGGCTCAGGAGTGTGCATTATGTACAGGGTGCAGGGCTCAGGAGTGCACTATGTACAGGGTGCAGGGCTCAGGAGTGCACTATGTATGTACAGGGTGCAGGGCTCAGGAGTGTGCTATATACAGGGAGTGTGCTATATACAGGGAGTGTGCTATATACAGGGAGTGTGCTATATACAGGGAGTGTGCTATGTACAGGGTGCAGGGCTCAGGAGTGCATTATGTACAGGGTGCAGGGCTCAGGAGTGCACTATGTACAGGGTGCAGGGCTCAGGAGTGCACTATGTATGTACAGGGTGCAGGGCTCAGGAGTGTGCTATATACAGGGAGTGTGTGTGCTATATACAGGGAGTGTGCTATATACAGGGAGTGTGCTATGTACAGGGTGCAGGGCTCAGGAGTGTGCTATGTACAGGGTGCAGGGCTCAGGAGTGCACTATGTACAGGGTGCAGGGCTCAGGAGTGCACTATGTATGTACAGGGTGCAGGGCTCAGGAGTGTGCTATATACAGGGAGTGTGCTATATACAGGGAGTGTGCTATATACAGGGAGTGTGCTATGTACAGGGTGCAGGGCTCAGGAGTGCACTATGTACGGGGTGCAGGGCTCAGGAGTGTGCACTATGTACAAGGTGCAGGGCTCAGGAGTGTCCTATATACAGGGTGCAGTGTGCTATATACAGGAGAGTGTGCTATGTACAGGGTGCAGGGCTCAGGAGTGTCCTATATACAGGGAGTGTGCTATGTACAGGGTGCAGGGCTCAGGAGTGCACTATGTACAGGGTGCAGGGCTCAGGAGTGTGCACTATGTACAAGGTGCAGGGCTCAGGAGTGTCCTATATACAGGGAGTGTGCTATATACAGGGAGTGTGCTATGTACAGGGTGCAGGGCTCAGGAGTGTCCTATATACAGGGAGTGTGCTATGTACAGGGTGCAGGGCTCAGGAGTGCACTATGTACAGGGTGCAGGGCTCAGGAGTGCACTATATACAGGGAGTGTGTTATGTACAGTAAATGTATATAAACCAAGAATGCGTAGTGCGCCAATTCCTCATCCAGACATATAAATGAAATAAAACAATCCTCCAGAAATCCCACACAAACATAAATCCACACTCCAATAAAGGTCCAACTCTCAAATCACAGGATGTCCAAATCTGAGCGTTTAACAATCACTCCCCAGAAGACGTCCTCGTGCTCAACATACTCTCCCTGCTCACCTTTAAGTTCGACCTACAAATTATAATAGGTCAAATGCGTTTTGACAGAAGTGAATCCTTTCATCTCGGGATATCAAACAGGGGGAAAAAAAAACGAGAGAAAAGGGGGCCATATTATTTAGTTTTTTATTTTTACCACCCCCCCCTAAAAGATTTCAGTTTGTAGTACGATTGAGTTGTACAGTTTATATTAAAGGTGGAAAACGTTCTGAAATGATTTATCTTTGTCTCGTTTTTTGACATTATCACAGGGGTGTGTAGACTTTTTCTATCCACCGTGATTCTAAGCCGCCGAGGGTCCGGTGGTGCGAAGAATACGAGGCTGTTCTGTGAGATGTGATGTCACAGGGTGGTGTTGATTACCACCCCGGCCCAGGCCACAACGGCATCATAAAGAGGTAACGCAACTCGTAAACTTCGCCGGGAGATCGCTGGCACGTGTTGGGGGTGAGTCACTCCGTCCCCGGCAATACAAATGATCTATTGTATGAAAGTATGTCGCCGGGCCGAGAGGGGGGAACGGTGGGGGGGGGGGGGGGGGGGGGGCCGGATACATTTCACTCTCCACAATGATTGATACAAGGTTGGGGGAATAACTGTAATCAACGAGGAGGATCTTCTTTCCAAATGAGAGGTTTCAGCTCATCGAATATAAAGGCTGAGAACGGCGCAGGTCGATGGAACGCTTGGCAGGCTGACCCGCCGCCGGATTTTGTTTTCAGTGGCGCCAACCTAAGGGGACCCGGTAACTGGCAGCATTCAAAGGGTTAACTCCACTTTCCTGGGGGAATAGCAAATAATAAAAAATGAATACAAAGTATACAATTGATAAACGGGTCACATTGTCACTGAATGTTATCAAAAATGATCTTTTGTCTTCAATCTGCGGCCGCTGTGCTATAAGATTCAATATGGCCGCCTGGACACAGGTGGTATACATCAGGGGTCTCCAAACTTTCCAAGTTACTGTTCTTCAGGTTTGGGGGGGGGGGGGTGGGGGCGGACTGTGGTCATCGGCAATAGAAATAGGCGGACTGACAACTCATGGGGCTCCCGGGCAATAGGGGATCATGGGGCCCCTGTGTCCTTGCCCAAACTCAAAAAAGCCTATGAAAAAGGTACCAGGGGCATCTCATGGGCCCCTTACTGACCCCGGGCCCTCGGGCAGTGCCCGAGTTTCCAAATGGTCAGTCCGCCCCTGTTGTCCTGGCATCAGAGGGAGTAAACAATGCATCTTTGGTATTAGGGGGAGGAATAGCATCCCATTGTTGGTGTCACTGAGAGAAATAGTACCGCATTGTTGGTGTCAGCAGAAGGGATAGTGCCCCATTATTGGTGTCAGTGGGAGGACTAGTGCCCCATCCTTGGTCTTTGAGGGAGAAATAGTGCCCCATTGTTGGTGTCAGCGGAAGGGATAGTGCTCTTTCATTGGTGTCAGCGGGAGAAATGGTGCCCCGTTGTTGGTGTCAGCGGAAGGGATAGTGCTCTTTCATTGGTGTCAGCGGGAGAAATGGTGCCCCATTGTTGGTGTCAGCGGAAGGGATAGTGCTCTTTCATTGGTGTCAGCGGGAGAAATGGTGCCCCATTGTTGGTGTCAGCGGAAGGGATAGTACCCTTTCATTGGTGTCAGCGGGAGAAAAAGGTGCCCCATTGTTGGTGTCAGCGGAAGGGATAGTACCCTTTCATTGGTGTCAGCGAGAGAAATTGTGCCCCGTTGTTGGTGTCAGAGGAAGGGATAGTGCTCTTTCATTGGTGTCAGCGAGAGAAATTGTGCCCCGTTGTTGGTGTCAGTGGAAGGGATAGTGCTCTTTCATTGGTGTCAGCGGGAGAAATGGTGCCCCATTGTTGGTGTCAGCGGAAGGGATAGTGCTCTTTCATTGGTGTCAGCGGGAGAAATGGTGCCCCATTGTTGGTGTCAGCGGAAGGGATAGTACCCTTTCATTGGTGTCAGTGGGGGAAATGGTGCCCCATTGTTGGTGTCAGCGGAAGGGATAGTACCCTTTCATTGGTGTCAGCGGGGGAAATGGTGCCCCATTGTTGGTGTCAGCGGAAGGGATAGTACCCTTTCATTGGTGTCAGTGGGGGAAATGGTGCCCCATTGTTGGTGTCAGTGGAAGGAATAGTGCCCTTTCATTGGTGTCAGTGGGAGGAATATTGCTCTATTCTTGGTGTCAGTGGAAGGACTAGTGCTCCATGCTTGGCACCATGGTTTCTGTTCCAGCCGGTACTAGCCATCATACCAGCAGGGGGCACTATACAGTCAACCATCATCACCAAGAAGCAAGAATGACGGCGGTGGAGCACCCCTACTGGACACTGATAAGAACATATTTTTATATATTCTTTTATTAGAAAATTTCATTTAAAAAAATCAACATTCTATAATACAATCACACAAAAATACAAGTTCCATAGCATAATCACAATATAAATTCCATAGCATAATCATGATACAAGGAGAAGAGAAATTACATTTTTTTACAAAACAAGAAACAGCAATTTGCAAGAAAGGGAACACATGTGCAATATTTATAGTCATTGCATTTTTTATTTCCCAATTACAAGAAATAAAACAGAAAAGTTACAAAAAGGAAGAAAAACAATATGTGCGATTCTCATCCTCACTGCATTTTGGAATACTTCTGTGTTTTCTTCCAGGTTTCTTCCAAAAGGAACATATAAATTCACATGTAAAAAGAAACCATTTGTCTATCCCTAGACACAAAACACCGATTTTGTGTGCCGCCTGAGAAAAGAAAAAGAAAAGCACATTAGAGACATGATCATATTTCTGGGTTCACGAACATAAAGAGGAAACCATGTTCTTCACTTTAAAAATCGTCCAAAAGCCTGTCAGGCTCTTACAGCGAAAGGAACAGCATGAAGGACTTAATGCAGGCCATAAACGGGTTGAAAACCGGCCGTTTAAAAAAAATCGGTCATTCAATAGGCCGACGTTACCACCAACGGTAAAAAAAATCGCCCGATTTTCATCCTGTCTACGGCCGGCATTTAATTATTTCTGTCCCTGCAGAGAGCTCCGCTATTATATTTGACATGAAAAAGTCTTACGGTTGCAACAATGTATCCATTTGTATTCATTTCGGATACAGGTGTTTTTATTCAGATACAAATGGATACATTGTTGCAACCGCAAGACTTTTTCATGTCAAATAGAATAGCGAACTGGAATTCTTTTTCTTCTTTTTTCTTTCTTCTTCTTTTTTTCTTCCTCTTTTTCTTCTTCTTCTTGCAGGTCACGGCTCATGCGCAGATTTTTTATCGGTAAAACGATCGGCCGATTTGCCCATCATTGCTGGGAAAATCGGCCAATCGGCAAAATCGGCCAATTTTTTTCAACTTTACCGACTAAAAAAAGGGCCAAAACCCCAAAAAATGACCGACCAATTAACCCATTAACGGTGCGAAAAGTTGGACGATTTTTTTTTTTCGGCCAAAAAATTGGGCCTGCATTAGTTTCCAAGAAAAGGTAGTGAATTTAAAAAGGTTAAACAGCAGTCCACCCTTTTAAGTCTCTTTCCGGGAATGAAAACACCAAATTCTTTCGGCCTCCTCTGTGCCCATTTTAACTCGGTCAAAATAACTATATCCAAACAACCGGCCACGGAGCATACCACGGAGCATACCACGGAGCATACCACGGACCATACCACGGACCATACCACGGACCATACTACGGACCATACCACGGACCATACCACGGACCATACTACGGACCATACCACGGAGCATACCACGGACCATACTACGGACCATACTACGGACCATACCACGGAGCATACCACGGAGCATACCACTGAGCATACCACGGAGCATACCACGGACCATACCGCGGACCATACCGCGGACCATACCACGGATCATACCACGGACCATGGCCGGACATTCTCTTGTACTCAAATACTCTTTTTTTTTTAAACACCACAATATTTCTCGCGTCCCACAGACATTCCTTCACGCAACTCACCAACATCCACAACACTCTTGTTTCCTTCTTTCCCAACCTCCACCTCAACCTCCACAGACCATACAACACCATCTCATACATCAGCTTCCTCACCCCAGTCAGACCTTCAGTCATTCTTTCTAGGCTTTTCCATACATCCTTCGCAAAACCGCACTCCCACCCAAAAAAAAAAAAAAACATGAAAGACACTCCAAACCCCCACACCCCTCTCTTGGACATTTTTTCGTATCGGCCACACCTCTCCTCTGCTGAAACACCCCTAGGCCCCATGTACACGGGACACTTCTGAATGATGGAAACTGACTGCTGGAAAACGTAGGTTAAAAAACATTTAGCTGCGTTTGGATAACACGTTTATGCGCGTTTGCGTTTAGAATCGGATTTTAAAGGTAAGCACAGGAGAACCTCCCAAAAGCCCAGAATGCACTGATAAGTGGTAAATTATTAACTATTTCAGACTGTTTCAGATAAATACAGAGAGTAGAAGCAGAGACAGCAGTATGTGGTGAGATTAGCTTAGGTGTGAGTTGCTCATTAACATTTCTTTTGATTCCAAGGGTGGGAAAGGTGTCTGGTGGAGGAAGTCATTAAGGCCACCTGGCAGGGGGTCCTCATGAGTGATCTGAGGTGTGAATTTTCATTAACATATCTTTTGTTTCCAAGGGCGGGAGAGGTCTGAGGTGTGAATTGGTCATTAACATATCTTTTGTTTCCAAGGGCGGGAGAGGTCTGAGGTGTGAATTTTCATTAACATATCTTTTGTTTCCAAGGGCGGGAGAGGTCTGAGGTGTGAATGGTCATGAACATATCTTTTGTTTCCAAGGGCGGGAGAGGTCTGAGGTGTGAATTGTCATGAACATATCTTTTGTTTCCAAGGGTGGGAGAGGTCTGAGGTGTGAATTGGTCATTAACATATCTTTTGTTTCCAAGGGTGGGAGAGGTCTGAGGTGTGAATTGGTCATTAACATATCTTTTGTTTCCAAGGGTGGGAGAGGTCTGAGGTGTGAATTGGTCATTAACATATCTTTTGTTTCCCACCCATAAAACCCTTACTTTTTTCCCAGATGCCCGCTCGGTTTCTTGGATTAGACACGCACTGATCCAATGGATCACCTCTCCCACCATCCCCCGTTTCCTTGAATAATGATGATTTTGGACCATACTATTTTAACTTAGGGAGAGCATTGCATCTAATTAGCATATTTGCTATCTCTCTCTCGTTCCCCCAGGAGAGCCCCCTTGTACTTGGTGGACAGCTTTGGCCAGCCACAAGGAAAGGGGTCCACCATGCGTTTATATGTGTTGGTGTTTTGCACTTGCACGTTTTTTTGTTCACTTACGGGGAGAAGACCCAAAACAAGCTGAACTCTATGTATTTATGTTCTGAATGTCATACAACATTTCTAGGACACAGTGGAGTCTTCCTTATAGGCCACGGGGAATGTCTTCATGTTATCTGCTCTGTTTTGCAAAACAGCAATGGGTTCATTTGCACACCAACTACCTGGCCATGGCCTTCCTTCTACCGAACCCACCAGGCCTCTAAACAGCTGCAGATAAACTAACCTCCCACAATGCCTCACAGCCCCCCATAGTGCCCCCAACCACATACAGTGCTCTCCAACCTCCCACAGTGCCACCCAACACTCATAGTGTCCCCAATCTTCCACAGTGCCACCCAGCACTCATAGTGCCCCCAATCTTCCACAGTGTCACACAGCCAACCATAGTGCCCCCAGTCTTCCACAGTGCCTTACAGCCCCCCATTGTGCCCCCAACCTCCTACAGTGCTCTCCAACCTCCCACAGTGCCACCCAGCACTCATAGTGCCCCCAGTCTTCCACAGTGCCTTAACCCCCCCATAGTGCCCGCAACCTGCTACAGTGCTCTCCGACTTCCCACAGTGCGACCCAGCTTCCATAGTGCCCTTCCACCTTCTATAGTAGTCCTCAGTGCCACCCAGCTCCCATAGTGCCCTTCCACCTTCTATAGTGGTCCTCAGTGCCCCTCAGCCCCCATAGTACCCACAACCTCTTACAGTACCCTAACCTCCCACAGTGCTCTCCAAACTCCCACAGTGCCATCCAGCGTCCCATCTTTGCTGTCAGCTGGAGGAATATTGCCCTATTGCTGGTGTCAGTGGGAGGAATAGTGCCGCATTGTTGGTGTCAATGGGAGGAATAGTTCCCCATCTTTGGTGTCAGTGGGAGGAATAATGTCCCATTGTTGGTGTCAGTGGGAAGAATAGTGCTCCATCATTGGCATCAGTAGGAGGCATAGTTCCCCATTGTTGGTGTCATGGGAGGAATAGGCTCCATCATTGGCATCAGTAGGAGGAATAGTAGGAGGAATAGTGCCCCATCGTTGGTGCCAGGGGGAGGAATAGCTCTCCGTCATTGGTGTCAGTGGGAGGAATAGTGCCCCATCATTGGTGTCAGTAGGAGGAATAGTGCCCCATCGTTGGTACCAGGGGCAGGAATAGCTCTCCGTTGTTGGTGTCAGTGGGAGGAATAGTTCCCCATTGTTGGTGCCAGGGGGAGGAATAGCTTTCCATAGTTGGTGTCAGTGGGAGAAATAGCGCACCATCGTTGGTGTCAGTGGGAGAAATAAAGCTTTGTTTCAGTGGAAGGTACAGTACCCAATGGGTGGGTAGAAGGCAAACAAAGGGCCACAGTTTGGAGACCACTGCTCTTAAAAAAAGAAACAACAGTGTTGACTTTTGATATTGTGCTCGTTATCCTTTCTATCCCCACTGTTTCCTTCTTTTTCATCCATGGTATGTTTTTTATTTTGCTATTTTATCTATTGACTAAGAAATATCAGAATTGATCGAACTAAAGATTCCTCTTGCTTATGTGGCTGTTTTATACGAATTCTCCAATAACTAATGATCTTGGTTTTTTCCCTCTTTCTTGGCAGTGCTGTTGGCCGCCATGGTCAGGTTACGATTTAATGGCTCATTGGCTATGGGACTCTTATTGCTTCAGACGGTTTTACTGCTGATTCTGTACTGCAAACACAATAAGCCCGTAGCGAGGACGGAGGCCAAGGTCCATCTACTCATTCTCTCCTCCTGGAGGTCAGGATCGTCCTTTGTTGGCCAGATCTTCAGCCAACATCCAAAAGTGTTCTACCTAATGGAACCCGCTTGGCACGTGTGGGTGTCCATGTTTCAGAACAGCGCTAAGGTTCTTCACATGGCGGTCAGAGACTTGGTGCGGTCCGTGTTCCTGTGTGACATGTCCGTGTTTGACGCCTATATGCCAAAGCAGCGCAATGTTTCCACCCTGTTCCAGTGGGCCACCAGCAGGGCGTTATGCACAGATCCGGCCTGCAAGATCTTTGAACGTGACCACATTACAAATGAGTCGTCTTGTAAGACAGTATGTGGGAAATACCCATTTGACAATATCGAACAAGTATGTAGTATGTACAGTCACGTGGTCATAAAGGAAGTCCGCTTCTTTGACTTGAAGGTTCTCTATCCTCTTCTCAACGATCCTTCATTGAACTTTAAAGTAATCCATTTGGTACGGGATCCAAGAGCCGTGGCCAAATCCAGGGAACAGTCAAGGAAGGCTTTTATGAGAGACAATGGGATTGTCCTCAACACCAATGGAACCAAAGTAGACGACATCAAGTATGAGGTCATCCAGGAGATCTGTCGAAGTCACGTGCAGATATATGAAACCGCCACCTATAAGGCCCCCAGCTTCCTTAAAGATCGATACATGCTGGTCAGGTACGAAGACGTGGTTCAAGAACCCTTGAAGGAAATCATGCAGATGTACGAATTTGCTCATTTACAACTGACGCCCAAGCTGAAGAAGTGGATCCACAACATCACACATGGACAAAGCCCCGGAAACCGAAAGGAAGCCTTCGTCATAACATCACGCAACGCCGCCAATGTGTCTCAAGCCTGGAGGAACATTCTTTCCTTTGAAAAAGTGAAGAAGATCCAAAACGTATGCAAAGGGGCCATGAAAATGCTTGGTTATCTCCCCGTGGACTCAATGTCGGAACAGGAAGACTTGTCCATCGATGTTGTATTACCCAGGAAAAGGAGCCAGTTCAGTTGGCTATGACTTAAGCACAACAGGAGACCTTTGGAGGCTTTAATATTTTTGTTCGTTCTTATTTATTAAATTTTATTCTGTGAACTGTGAAAATGAAAAGAGTTTATGATGGCGGGAAAATTTTTAGTGGCCCGTTTAGAAGTGAAGGAAACCAAATAGGAAATGTGCTTGTAGATACCCCCAAAAAACATGGGTAGCTACGGTTTAGCATTTGTTCTATTTAGAGACACCAATGCCATACCATCTGTTGGTATCACATCAGTGCCGGACTACCAGATAGGCAGAGTAGGCACCGGCCAATGGGCCCCAAGCCTTTTAACCACCACCCCATGACCATGGATCAAAATAAGATTGATTTGCTCTTGAAAGAAATTTACAACGAAGCTTTCGTAAATTAAGATAGAAAAAAATGAATCGACTCAAAGAAAACAAACGTTTACATTAAAGACTCTATATCCACGGTCCCCAATCTCCCCGGCTCTAGGGACCAGCCTCCCGGAAAACAACCCATCCACGGACCAGGAAAGGGGGGTGGGGTGTGTTCAGCCTGACACCCGGGAGTGGGGTAAATCCTGAATAGTTCCACGTAAACTCACTGGAAGTCCCACGATGTGAGCAAGAGCATCTGTCAAGCTGTGGCGGGCTAGGCAGGGACTCATCCATGGACCAGGAAAGGGGGGGTGGGGTGTGTTCAGCCTGACACCCGGTGGTGGGGTAAGTCCTGAATAGAAGACAGTTCCATGAAACTCACTGGAAGTCCCACGATGTGAGCAAGAGCATCTGTCAAGCTGTGGCGGGCTAGGCAGGGACCCATCCATGGATCAGGGAAGGGGGGTGGGGGGTGTTCAGCCTGACACCCGGGAGTGGGGTAAATCCTGAATAGAAGACAGTTCCATGAAATTCACTGGAAGTCCCACATTGTGAGCAAGAACGTCTGTCAAGCTGTGGCCAGCTAGGCAGGGACCTATCCACGGACCAGGGAAGGGGGGTGGGGGGTGTTCAGCCTGACACCCGGGGGTGGGGTAAGTCCTGAATAGAAGACAGTTCCATGAAACTCACTGGAAGTCCCACGTTGTGCGCAAGAGCGTTTGTCAAGCTGTGGCCAGCTAGGCAAGGACCCATCCACGGACCAGGGAAGGGGGGTGGGGGGTGATCAGCCTGACACCCGGGGGTGGGGTAAGTCCTGAATAGAAGACAGTTCCATGAAACTCACTGGAAGTCCCACATTGTGAGCAAGAGCGTCTGTCAAGCTGTGGCCAGCTAGGTAGGGACCCATCCATGGACCAGGGAAGGGGGGTGGGGGGTGTTCAGCCTGACACCCGGGGGTGGGGTAAGTCCTGAATAGAAGACAGTTCCATGAAACTCACTGGAAGTCCCGCGATGTGAGCAAGAGTGTCTGTCAAGCTGTCAGGGACTAAGCGTTGTCAGGCGCAGTAGGTAGAGCAGTTTGAGGTTTTATGGCGGTTGTAGGCACTGTCTGTGAAAAGTCATGCTGGGTTAGGGTTCCCCCCAGGGGGAGTGTTTTCCCTAGGGAGGCGTGGTTCTAAAGGTCAAAGGTCAGGAGCTGCCGCCAAGCCCCCACCAGTACACCTGTTTAGTAGGGGCGTGAACTCCACCATATCAAGCCACCACCTACTCAAGCCACTTCCTAGTCAATGCTAGTGCTACCTCTGGTGGTTGGAGGGTGGCAGTGCAGGTTGTGCTGGCTCATTCAACTGCTGCCTACCCCCCTGCAGGGCAGCCTGGCCCCCAGCAGACCATGGACCGGCACCAGTGGGGGGTTGGGGAACCTCTGCTCTATAGAGAGTAATGTACCAAATAACAACTTAAAAGTTCATAAACCACAGAAATGCGTAGGGGCCCCCACAGAATGTATCTCCTTCCCCCCAGCCGCATGCATATCTGCGGCCTGTTGGGGGAGGGGGGGCTTAATGCAGAGAGGCCATATATATGCGTACCCAAAGAGAAACAGAACTGTGCCGAGACCGCTCCCCCTGCACAGTTGCTGGTGCCTCATGAAAAGCTCCTCATCTCTACTTGCGAGTCCAACTTGTAAGTCCAATCATGGCGGTCACATGATCACAAACTCGCCCCGCCCCCCCGGCATCTGAAAACCCTTAAAGGGCCATGATGCGCCGGTGCCAAGGGGTTAATCTGACACTGTGCATGGCGGTTGTTGTACTCTCTTTATTCTCTCTCTCCCGTCTCAACAATTCCTAGGTAGCAGCTGTGAAAACTCTGGGTCAGCTGAAATATTTTTTTTTCCTTTAATTCTATATAAATATTTATTGTATTGTTTTTTATTCTTTTTTTAATGTTTCCAAGCCATGGGGAAAGGAGGAATAAAGGGAGAAAAAGCGATTATGGGTAAAGTGGATTTTCTGAGCCGTTATGCTGGGGTTGCTAGACATGAAAGCAACACAGAGCTAACAACATTCTCTAAAACCCACATGGAAGAGAAATATATTTCCAGCATATTTTAGAAAAAAAAATTATATATGTGACATACATTTACAATATATTGGCCTACGCTAATATATTTTAACATGTATTTCTAAAACATGTAAAATTTAAATATATTTTCTACAGGCATGTGTTTAAAAAAATATTTGTTTTTAATATATTCTTCAGATTTTTTTTGAACATGTAAAAAAATCATTTTAACATATATTTTTACATGTTTGTAAATGCATTCCAAAAATGTAGCTTAAATGTATTTTCAAAGACATATATTTGAGAAAAACATATTCTTAGAAATATTTTTCATTTATTTTTTTAATATATAAAAAAAAAACACATTTTAATATACAGTATATATATATATATATATATATATATATATATATCATTTTTTTAAAATATATTGAATACGGCCAAATTTGTAAAATTTCAAACTTTCAAACATATGTCAATATATTTGGGAAGAATGTTTTTAAAGTATATTTGCAATATATTTTTCTTCCACGTGGGAAGGGATAGTAAGAGGAATGGTGTGGGCCACTTTCCTTTAAAAAGTTGTAATTTTAATGAACAAATATTTATATTTAATTTTTTTTAAATATTATTGAATACGGCCAAAATTGTAGAATTTCAAATATATGTCAATATATTTGGGAAGAATGTTTTTAAAATATATTTAAAATATATTTTTCTTCCACGTGGGAAGGGATATTAAGAAGAATGGTGTGGGTCACTTTCATTTAAAAAGTTGTCATTTTAATTTTACAAATTTCGGAGATGTTTTTTTTAGTTTTTTTATTTGTTGACCTGGAAAATGCTTTTATTTTAAGGAAAATATGTGTTAAATAAAATAAATTAAATGCTATTACTTTGCTAGAATATTTCCCTTCTACATGGCTTTCTCCGGCAGGGGGCTTCTCCTGGATCTTCTCTATGGCACAGCTTCCTCCACACCATGCAGGACAAATTCAGGACCAGGTCAGATTCAGGACCAGGTCAGATTCAGGACCAGGTCAGATTCAGGACCAGGTCAGCATACATTAGGCCCCAGACAGGATATTGGGCCTAAAATCACAGCTACATCCAGCAGCACCTTCTCAGGCCTCAGCCCAACAGAAGACAGCGGGCACATGGCCGGTCCCCGATATTTATGCCTCCCCCCAGCATGCACCAGTGTCCTGAACCTCCTACTCGGGTTTTTTTTCTTCAGGGAATAGGTGCATGAACTCCCCTCTTCTGAGTCATCCCTTGTCCCCACCCCATACCCACCTCCGAGCACTGTCCCTTGGTTTCACCCACCACCCCCCATTTTACATCTGCTCTGACATAGAACTTTCACTTTTAAAAATTTGTAGATGGTAGAGCACTACCCCCAAAGGAGTCCTTGAGTTTTGGGTCCCCCTAAATCTCTGCCTGTAATTGAGTCCTTACTCCTGGACAACTCAGCGCTCATGTAGTGATGTGGAGGTCCATGGCCATCTTGGCTCGCACGAAGCTGGCTGAACAACGCTGGGAAGATGACCGACAGAAGGACAAACCTGAAAGTCTGAGAGGACAACGAAGGATCGAAGATGACAACAAACGGAAAATGGATGTTGCGCTAATCACAATAATGCCGCAGACAGGGGCAGACTGACAACTCATGGGGCCCCCGGGCAATAGGGGATCATGGGGCCCCTGTGTCCTTGCCCAAACTCAAAAAAATGGGGCCTATGAAAAAGGTACCAGGGGCATCTCATGGGGCCCCCTACTGACCCCGGGCCCTCGGGCAGTGCCTGAGTTTCCAAATGGTCAGTCCGCCCCTGGCCGCAGACATTCCGAGACAAATCCTGAGAGGAGAAGACAATAGATAATACACCAGAACAGAATCAGTCAATGGAAGGAATATGGGAGTGAAGGGAAAGGGGAAATAATAAAGGTCCAAAATGAGGACCAAAAAGTAACAGACAATAAACCGCAACCGCGGGCAAAACGCACGGAAATGATCCGAGAGAAATAAAATATGAACTAAATCCCAGTAATAGCGGGACATAGGAGTCCATCACATACGTGACATAACGTGAACACAACTAATGAAAGGGTGGAGCTGAATGTGAAAAATGCAAAAAACGCTTAAATATAAAAAGTGGATAAACCGCTTATCACAGAAGAATGACAAGAACAACGCACAGTGAGGCCAAAAAATGTGACCGTGCGACTAAAGGATCATAACACAATGCCCCTCGGGGTCGGGGCGCGGAGGTGAGGAGGCATTTTAGCCGGTGTGGGATTCACTAATCATTTACTTATCCACGTTGGGTTTTTTTTTTTTTATGCGTTTTTTTTTAATGCGTTTTTGTTGGACATTTCTGCGCACGGACTTTATGTTGCATTTATGATGTTTTTTGTCACATGCAGGGGCAGACTGACCATGCGGAAACTCGGGCACTGCCCGAAGGCCCGGGGTCAGTAGGGGGCCCCATGAGATGCCCCTGGTACCTTTTTAATAGGCTTTTTTGAGTGTGGGCAAGGACACAGGGGCCCCATGCCCCTATTGCCTGGAGGCCACATGAGTTGTCAGTCCGCCTCTGGCCACATGTTATTTATTTTTTCAATTGCGTTATTGTATTTTATGTCGCACAGTAAGGGCTCCATGTACACTGCAGCTGAAAAACTCACGTCTAGGAGCTGTTCAGCGGTTTTTGATTGCAACAAACTTGCATTCAGACGTCGATTTTT
The DNA here is from genome assembly GCA_951230385.1 of Staurois parvus. Classification (NCBI taxonomy): domain Eukaryota; kingdom Metazoa; phylum Chordata; class Amphibia; order Anura; family Ranidae; genus Staurois; species Staurois parvus. The sequence continues at coordinate 249,605 of CATNWA010016883.1, read as the reverse complement.
ATCAGCGTTTCACACGCAAAACACTTGTAAATGCGTCTAAAAGCGTTTGCGTTTGAATTTTTTTTTTAACTCTTCCAGTTCCCGATGCTGTCCAGAGACTTTTTTCATCATGAAAAATGCATGCGAAGCGTTTTCAAGGTACTCAGATGGACAAAACACTGAACACAGGATGTTCCTACCAAGCTTGTCACACATTGTAATGACCAATTCACACCTCAGTCCTCTCCCACCCTTGGAAACAAAAGATATGTTAATGACCATTCACACCTCAGACCTCTCCCGCCCTTTGAAACAAAAGATATGTTCATGACCATTCACACCTCAGACCTCTCCCGCCCTTGGAAACAAAAGATATGTTCATGACCATTCACACCTCAGACCTCTCCCACCCTTGGAAACAAAAGATATGTTCATGACCATTCACACCTCAGACCTCTCCCACCCTTGGAAACAAAAGATATGTTCATGACCATTCACACCTCAGACCTCTCCCACCCTTGGAAACAAAAGATATGTTCATGACCATTCACACCTCAGACCTCTCCCACCCTTGGAAACAAAAGAAATGTTCATGACCATTCACACCTCAGACCTCTCCCACCCTTGGAAACAAAAGATATGTTCATGACCATTCACACCTCAGACCCCTCCCACCCTTGGAAAGAAAAAGGTATGTTAATGACCATTCACACCTCAGACCTCTCCCACCCCTTGGAAACAAAAGATATGTTAATGAACATTCACACCTCAAATTCTTCATGAAGACCCCCTGCCAGGTGGCCTTAATGACTCCACCAAACACCTTTCCCACCCTTGGAAACAAAAGAAATGTTAATGAGCAACTCACACCTAATTATCTCAACACATACTGCTGTCTCTGCTTATACTCTCTGTATTTCTCTGAAACAGTCTGAAATAGTTCATAATTTACCACTTTTCAGTGCATTCTGGACATTTGGGAGGTTCTCCTGCGCTTATCTTTAAAAAACGCTTCTAAACGCAATATGCAAACGCGGCTAAACAGACTTTTTTTTCCAGCAGTCAGTTTCCATCGTTCAGAAACATCCCGTGTACACGGGGGCCTTAGTCGTTTTATGTCACATGGTCTTTTGATGCACATTGTGATCCTTTAGTCGCACGGTCAAATTTTTAGGCCTCGCTGTGCGTTGTTCTTGTCATTCTTCTGTGATAAGCGGTTTGTCCACTTTTTATATTTAAGGGCTTTTTGCATTTTTTACATTCTGCTCCACCCTTTCATTAGTTGTATTCACGTTATCTCATGTACACTAGTGGCCACAATTGTGGATACGCCTTCTGATTTTGGCAGTTTTGGTTGATATCTTTACTTACTCCCTTGTTGTTTGAACTGCCAACAAAGAAAGAAAAGAGTCCGAATGGGCCAAGGAACATCAAAATTGGACAACAGAAGACTGGAAAAAAATGATCTGGAGTGATGAAACACAAATTATTTTCGGAAGTGTTGGATACGTGCGAAGAAGGTCAGGCGCAGAATGCCTTCCTGAGTCCATGACAGCAACGATGGAACCCCCTCAAAGCGTCATGATATGGAGCTGCGTGCCTCGGTATGGTGTTGGACGAATGCAGGTTATTGATGGCATTATGAATGCAGAGCGATACATCAAAGAGGTCCAGGAACCAAAGCTGATCCCATTAATAAGCGACTTATCGGACAAAGGCACAGAATTTACTTTTCAACAGGATGGAGCTCTATGCCATACAGCTCATAAATGGTTCAATGACAAGAAAATTCCTGGAAATAGCCCTGACTTGAATCCCATCAAAAATCTGTGGTCAAGATTGAAACGCATGGTCTCGAGCAAGAATCCAAGCAACAGGCGAGCCTCAAGGAGTCCTCACTTGTTGTTTGGATTATTGCTCAAGACTAGAGATGAGCGAATCGAACCTGGCGAAGTGGAATTCGTTTCGAATATCAGGAAAAATTCGATTCGCATCGAATCCGAATTTTAGCAAACTTCGGGTGCACGAATCGAATTTTTCCCGATCAGCCGGCAAAAGTGTCACTGCAGAGAGCTCCGCTATTTCTGACAGTTCTGACAGTTCATTTACAGCGGTTGAAACATTGTATCTATTTGTTTCCATTTAGGATACAGATGTTTTTATTCGGAAACAAATAGATACAATGTTTCAACCGCTGTAAATGTGAAGGAACTGTCAGAGAACTGTCAGAAATAGCGGAGCTCTCTGCAGGGACACTTTTTGCTGTACTTTAATTCTTCTTCTTTTCATTCTTCTTCTTCTTCTTTTCATTCTTCTTCTTTTCATTCTTCTTTTCATTCTTCTTCTTCTTTTCATTCTTCTTCTTCTTCTTCTTTTCATTCTTCTTTTCATTCTTCTTCTTCTTCTTTTCATTCTTCTTCTTTTCATTCTTCTTCTTCTTCTTTTCATTCTTCTTCTTCTTCTTTTCATTCTTCTTTTCATTCTCAGGCAGAAAAAGGGCGGTAAAAATGCAGGCTTCTTCTTCTTTTCATTCTTCTTCTTCTTCTTTTCATTCTTCTTTTCATTCTTCTTCTTCTTTTCATTCTTCTTCTTCTTCTTTTCATTCTTCTTCTTCTTCTTCTTTTCATTCTTCTTTTTATTCTTCTTCTTCTTCTTCTTTTCATTCTTCTTCTTCTTCTTTTCATTCTTCTTTTCATTCTTTTTCTTCTTCTTTTCATTCTTCTTCTTCTTCTTTTCATTCTTCTCATTCTTCTTTTCATTCTTCTTCTCATTCTTCTTTTCATTCTTCTTCTCATTCTTCTTTTCATTCTTCTTCTTCTTCTTTTCATTCTTCTTTTCATTCTTCTCATTCTTCTTTTCATTCTTCTTCTCATTCTTCTTTTCATTCTTCTTCTCATTCTTCTTTTCATTCTTCTTCTTCTTCTTCTTTTCATTCTTCTTTTCATTCTTCTTCTTCTTCTTTTCATTCTTCTTCTTCTTTTCATTCTTCTTCTTTTCATTCTTCTTTTCATTCTTCTTCTTCTTCTTCTTTTCATTCTTCTTCTTCTTCTTTTCATTCTTCTTCTTTTCATTCTTCTTCTTTTCATTCTTCTTCTTCTTCTTTTCATTCTTCTTTTCATTCTTCTCATTCTTCTTTTCATTCTTCTCATTCTTCTTTTCATTCTTCTTTTCATTCTTCTTCTTCTTCTTTTCATTCTTTCTTTTCTTCTTTTCATTCTTCTTTTCATTCTTCTCATTCTTCTTTTCATTCTTCTTTTCATTCTTCTTCTCATTCTTCTTTTCATTCTTCTTCTTCTTCTTTTAATTCCTCGTCTTCTTCTTTTCATTCTTCTTTTCATTCTTCTTCTTCTTCTTGTCATTCTTCTTCTTCTTCTTTTCATTCTTCTTCTTCTTCTTCTTCTTCGTCGTGCCCCGTGACTGGCCAAATGAGTGAAGTGTGCGGTGATTCTAAGATCGACGGCACTCATCTGCATGTCATACTGACTGTCAGTATTATTTCTCTTCCCCAGCAGACTCCAAGGGCATTTAAATTAAAGGTACAGTGTTCTGCACTAATATAAAGGCTCTCTGAAGCCTAGAAACCCTTTTAATAAGTTAAATTCGCGGCGAATAAATTCGCATCGAATTGAATTTCTCCCGCAAATTCGGCGAATCAGCCGAATCGAATTTTTGAATAATTCGTTCATCTCTACTCGAGACCATGGAATAATCAATTCCTGGCATCATATGGTACATTTCCAGCCAAAATTGAACTTATTTAAAGATTTGTTTTGTTAAGGCATTAATTTACTATATTACATTTTACTTGTGCTATGACTTTTTTAGAGATTTTTATATAAAAAGTACTTTAAAACTGTAAAGGTTTGTAAAAGTGTAAGGTGTATCCACAATTTTGGCCACTAGTGTATGTGATGGCGGACTCCTATGTCCCGCTATTACTGGGATTTAGTTCATATTTTATTTCTCCGGATCATTTCAGGTTTATTGTCTGTTACACCTTTTTGGTCCTCATTTTGGACTTTTATTATTTCACCTTTCCCTTCACTCCCATATTCCTTCAATTGACTGACTCTGTTCTGGTGTATTATCTATTGTCTTCTCCTTTCATGATTTGTTTAGGAATGTCTGCGGCCAGGGGCGGACTGACCATTTGGAAACTCAGGCACTGCCCGAGGGCCCGGGGTCAGTAAGGGGCCCCATGAGATGCCCCTGGTACCTTTTTCATAGGCTTTTTTGAGTTTGGGCAAGGACACAGGGGCCCCATGATCCCCTATTGCCCGGGGGCCCCATGAGTTGTCAGTCCGCCCGTCTGCGGCATTATTGTGATTAGCGCAACATCCATTTCCTGTTTGTTGTCATCTTCGATCCTTCGTTGTCCTCTCAGACTTTCAGGTTTGTCCTTCTGTCGGTCATCTTTCCAACGTTGTTCAGCCAGCTTCGTGCGAGCCAAGGTGGCCATGGACCCCCACATCACTACATGAGCGCTGAGTTGTCCAGGAGTACGCAGCTGGCACGATAAACTCACGTTTAGGGGATGTTCAACGTTTTTTTCAGCAGCCCCTGAACGCACCTTAACCCCCCCGGCGGTATTCCTGAGTGTAGCTCGGGGTAAAGTTTCAGCACCAGAAGCAGTAACCCCCCCGAGCTACACTCAGGAACAGGGGTGGACTGACAATTCATGGGGCCCCCGGGCAAAAAGGGATCATGGGGCCCCTGTGTCCTTGCCCACACTCAAAAAAGCCTATGAAAAAGGTACCAGGGGCATCTCATGGGGCCCCCTACTGACCCTGGGCCCTCAGGCAGTGCCCGAGTGCTTGAATGGTCAGTCCGCCCCTGCTCAGGAATACACTGCAGCGTTGCTCCGGGATCTCTTCTTCACTTACCTTGTCCCGCGCTCCCGCGATGTCCCCCCTGCAGTGTCCCCTGTAATGTCCTCCGGCCGATGCCGGCATCTGTCTTCCGGGTTCCGTTCCCTGCGACGTCGGGACGTACGGGGGACGGAACTGGCGGGAATTTTAAAATTTTAAAATGTGACATTCATTAAATACACTAAAATCACATAGTATAACATTCCTGTATCAAACCATTTCACATACATTTTGTCCCGAGTGCTTTGTCCGGCGCCCTGCCTGCATTTTTACCGCCCTTTCTGCCTGGAAACTGAGAAACGTCCATGGCGTCCAAAAAGCGTCCCTTTAGGTCAGACGCGGTTTTAGACCGGCTAGAGAACAGCGATAGTAAATCAGAACCACTTGCAGAATTGAGTGATAATGATTGGTGGGGGAAATTCCTCATCAGACACTGAAAACGATTCTGCGACTGAGCTCAGCGATGTGCCAACTTGGCGCTATATTTCACATTTCAGTGTTTTTGGTTTGATTATATTATTGAATTAAATGTATTATTATTATATTATTATTTTTTATGATTATTTATTATATTATAATTTATGATTTCGTGTTTCATATTTTATCCTCCCCGGGATGTTTACTAGACTCTTGTCCGGACAGATTTCAGTGAGTTACTAAAAATTACAGCCGACAATAAAAAAACAACATATTTCCATGCAAGAAAATGTACCGCTTTGAGCACAGAAATACTGACATCATCAGACCGCTAGGGAGGTTACTGTTCTCCTTTGTGTACACATCGTCCTTTACAGGGAGTTGAGTTTTTAGTCGCAGAAAACTTGCGTTCAGCAGTAGATTTTATCAGCGTTCCAAACACCAAACACTTGTAAACGCGGCTATAAGTGTTTGCAATTTTTTTTTTAATATTTCATGTCCAGAGCTTTTTTTTCATCATGAAAAATGCATGCAAAGCATTTTCCCGGTACTCAGATGGACCCGGTACACCGTACTTTGAGGTTTTGCATGAAAGAAAACATGTCAGACGCTGCTGCAATCATTTCTGCACAGAAATGAACCGGAACGCATCCAAACACCACACAAAAAAAAAAAGACAGCTAATCTCCACACATACCGCTCTCTCTATTTCTCTCAAAATTTCTGAAATAGTTAATTTTTTACTGTTTTTCAGTGCATTCTGGGCATTTGGGGGGGTCTCCTGAGGTTATCTTTAGCCCCTCGCCTACAGGGCACTTCTACCCCCCTTCCTGCCCAGGCCAAATTTCCAGCTTTCAGCGCTGTCACACTTTGAATGACAATTGCGCGGTCATGCAACACTGTACCCATATGAATTTTTATCATTTTTCTTTGAGACAGATAAAGCTTTATTTTGGTGGTATTAATTCACCGCTGGGATTTTTATTTTTTGCTAAACAAACCAAAAACAACTGAAAATTTTGAAAAAAAAATGTTTTTTCTTAGTTTTTGTTTTAAAATTTTGTAAATAAGTGATTTTTCTCCTTCACTGATGTGCATTAATGAAGCTGCAGTGATGGGCACTGATAGGTGGCACTGATGGGCACTGATGAGGAGGCACTGGTAGGTGGCACTGATGGGCACTGAAAGGCAGCACTCATATATGGCACTGATAGGCGGCACTGATAGGCGGCACTGACAGGCACTGATAGGCAGCACTGACTGGCAGCACTGATAGGTGGCACTGATAGGCGGCACTGATAGGCGGCACTGACAGGCACTGATAGGTGGCACTGATTGGTAGCACTGATAGGTGGCACTGACTGGCATTGATAGGTGACACTGAAAGGCAGCTCAGATGGGCACTGATATGTGGAATTGATGTGCACTGGTAGGCACTGATATGTGGCATTGATGTGGTACTGATAAGCACTGACAGGTGGCACTGATGGGGCTACACTGATCACTGTCCCCTCCGAGGAATGCTGATTACCGACTCTCCTCTGTCAGCGTGACAGCTCGTGAGGATAACCGGCATTTCCCTATTTACCTGCGATCAGCTGTGATTGGACACAGCTGATCACATGACCTGAGCCGACATCTTCAGCACTTTTCGGTGATCGGTGATTGCCCTGTGTCCCTCGGACAATTAATAACAATAATAAAAATATTTATTAATATTTATAATAATAATACATATTTAAAACTTTAAAATATTTGTTATTATTATTCTATGTTATATTATTATATTATACATTTTTATTATTTTTCTAAAGATCAGTTTATTATCATTTATATTTATGATCCTATTTTTTTTTTTTTTTTTTATTTCATCACATAAGTGATCACACCTGTTTTTTTTTTTTTTTATCAACAAAGCCATGTCGATCGGTACATCGGCGTCCCTGGTACATATCGGGCGTTCCTCATAAACTGATTCGTTGACATTTCTGGTTGCTACGGTTTACCGCACTTTGTATTTTATCCTCGGCGTTCGGTCGCCACGACAACGCCGCATCCGCCTCATCATCTCCTAAAGTGCGTGGACGCAATTACGGGACACTTGGGGAATATATGGCTCCGTCTGCAGACAATGATGTGGGATTTGTTCATCTGCGGCGCTCTGTGTCTCCGATTACCAGAGAGTGGAATCAGATTGAACAGCAATTTACTTAGAAACAGAGATGTGAAGATTTCCTTTTATCTCTTCTCAATAAAACTCCTCGCATTTCCCTTCACATGGCTTTTTCTTTTTTATTCCATCTTTTTCTTTCTGATATAAAAGATATTGTTCATCTCACCTTCTGCTGCAACGCTCAGCTCATGCTTCTGTCAGTGATTGAGAAACGGCATTTAAAGGAAAACTCCACTTTTATTGAAATATTCCACCATCCCTGTGCTGAGTTCCCAGTCTGCACACCCGCTGTGCCCATTATAAGGGGTTCCCACCATCCCTGTGCTGAGTTCCCAGGTCTGTACACCATCTGTGCCCGTTATGAGGGGTTCCCACCATCCCTGTTCTGAGTGCTGAGTTCCTGGGTCTGCACACCCGCTGTGCCCATTATAAGGGGTTCCCACCATCCCTGAGCTGAGTTCCCGGGTCTGCACACCCGCTGTGCCCATTATAAGGGGTTCCCACCATCCCTGAGCTGAGTTCCCGGGTCTGCACACCCTCTGTACCCATTATGAGGGGTTCCCACCATCCCTGTGCTGAGTTCCCAGTCTGCACACCCGCTGTTCCCATTATGAGAGATTTCCACCATCCCTGTGCTGAGTTCCTGGGTCTGCACACCTGCTGTTCCCATTATAAGGGGTTCCCACCATCCCTGCACTGATTTCCTGGGTCTGTACACCTGCTGTGCCCATTAAGAAGAGTTCCCACCATCCCTGCTCTGATTTCCTGGGTCTGTACACCCAATTATGAGGGGTTCCCACCATCCCTGAGCTGAGTTCCCTGGTCTGCACACCCGCTGTTCCCATTATGAGAGATTTCCACCATCCCTGTGCTGAGTTCCCGGGTCTGCACACCCGCTGTGCCCATTATAAGGGGTTCCCACCATCCCTGCACTGATTTCCTGGGTCTGTACACCTGCTGTGCCCATTATGAGGGGTTCCCACCATCCCTGTGCTGAGTTCCCGGGTCTGCACACCTGCTGTGCCCATTATGAGAGATTTCCACCATCCCTGTGCTGAGTTCCCAGTCTGCACACCTGCTGTGCCCATTATGAGGGGCTCCCACTCTTCCAATTTTTTTTACATTTTCTTTTTAACCGGTTAAATATATATATATATATATATACACTGTATGTTGAAATGCGCTTTTATTACAAAATACCTGAAACATATTTTTAAAAATACATTTTCAAATATACTGCATGTCTTTAAAAATACAAATCTACATTTTTGGAATGTATTTACAAATAAAAGTAAAAATAGATGTTAAAATGAATATATTTTAGATTATATATATAAAAAAAATATTTTTAAAAATATATTTATTGAAATATATTTTAAAATATATTGAATAAGGACAAAATTGTAGTATTTCAAATATATGTCAATATATTTGGGAAAAATTTTTTAAAATATATTTTTCTTCCATATGGGAAGGTCAGGACAGGGACAGGAGACAAGGGGAGAAGGTCACAGAAGCAGGTACAAGGATCAGGAAAAAGACTCAGGCAGGGCTGGACCTCATGGGCGGGCTTATCTGCCTCCCAGCAAATCCACATCAGGTGCAGCCCAATTACCTGTACAGTCCAGCTGCAGGGAGACACCCGCTGGTGGCCACCAGAACTACACCCTTTGATTCCAGGAACAACAGTGCCACCAGCAGGTGACCCAAGTAATGACACAGGTCCTGACAGGACATTTCATAAAGTTCTAATAGCTGCAAGCAATGGATTTTTCAGCACATGCTGCCAAAATGCAGTGGCGTAATTTGAGCAGGTAACAGACCTGGGGTAGAAAATGTCCCGGGCCCAGCATCAGTGGGAATACAGATGGTCTCAGTGTTGGTGGTCAGTAGGGGGAAGAGTAATGCCCCATCAGTGATATCAGTGGGAGGTATAGTACTTCATCGTTGGTCTTAGTGGAAGAAATAAGCCCCATTGTTGGTGTCAGTGGGAGGAATCGTGTCCCATCATTGGTGTCAGTGGGAGGAATAGTGCCCCATTGTTGGTGTCAGTGGGAGGAATAGTGCCCCATCATTGGTGTCAGTGGGAGGAATAGTGCCCCATCATTGGTGTCAGTGGGAGGAATAGTGTCCCATCATTGGTGTCAGTGGGAGGATTAGTGCCCCATTGTTGGTGTCAGTGAGAGGAATAGTGCCCTATCGTTGGTGTCAGTGGGAGGAATAGTGCCCCATCGTTGGTGTCAGTGGGAGGAATAGTGCCCCATTGTTGGTGTCAGTGGGAGGAATAGTGCCCCATCATTGGTGTCAGTGGGAGGAATAGTGCCCCATCATTGTTGGTGTCAGTGGGAGGAATAGTGCCCCATCATTGGTGTCAGTGGGAGGAATAGTGCCCCATTGTTGGTGTCAGTGGGAGGAATAGTGCCCCATTGTTGGTGTCAGTGGGAGGAATAGTGCCCCATTGTTGGTGTCAGTGGGAGGAATAGTGATCTTATATCATTGGGAGAAATAGTGCCCCGAGGGCCAGATAAAGGCTAGCAAAGGGCCACAGTTTGGAGACGCCTGGCTTAGAGTATAGGGTGGCCAGAGGTCAAGTACAACATACACCATGTATAGTGTGCAGGTGTTAGGGGTATTAACATACAGCACATACATGTAATACAGAGATCATTGGGCAGGACTATGTAATGTACAACATAGTGAATAGCAGCATTTCCCAACATTTTAACCCTTGAAGAACCTTTGATATAATTTTCAGGTCTCGGAGAGCCCCCGCGAAAACCAATTTATTGGGGGCCAGTGGGAAAAATGTCCCTTACATTGGTGGTCAGAGGGAAGCATGCCCCCCCTCATAGTGGTGGTCAGAATGCACCCCTCACAGACAGGCTAAAAAGGATTATTGGTGTCATGCCGTTGACTAGGCCAAGTGATATTGGCCCTAGAGCTATGAATACACACCATTAGATAGGAGGTCAGTCAGTTAGAGGTGCAACAGTGTCTGGCACAGAGAGTGGTAAGGGGGAGAGAAACGTGAAGAGGAGAAAAGGGGGAATCCTAAGTGATAGCCCAGTAAAATAGCCCACTGTAGGCTTAAGAATGGGGCTTTCCTAAACCCTGAAACGTGTAGTCACACCCTAATGACTAACGTCATCCCACTACAGCGCCTGGACATCTGACGCCATCAGGCTGCCACGCCTGGCTATCTGACGTCATCCCACTGCCACGCCTGGACATCTGACATCATCCCGCTGCCACGCCTGGACATCTGGTGTCACCCCCCTGCCACGCCTGGACATCTGGCGTCATCCCGCTGCCATGCCTGGACATCTGGTGTCATCCCGCTGCCACGCCTGGACATCTGACGTCATCCCGCTACCACGCCTGGACATCTGGCGTCATCCCGCAGCCACGTCTGGATATCTGACGTCATCCCGCTGCCACGCCTGGACATCTGACGTCATCCAGCTGCCACACCTGGACATCTGACGTCATCCCGCTGCCACGCCTGGACATTTGACGTCATCCCGCTGCCACGCCTGGAACATCTGACGTTATCCCGCTGCCACGCCTGGACATCTGATGTCATCTCTCTACCACGCCTGGACATCTGACGTCATCCCTCTGCCACGCCTGGACATCTGACGTTATCCCGCTGCCACGCCTGGACATCTGATGTCATCTCTCTACCACGCCTGGACATCTGACGTCATCCCTCTGCCACGCCTGGACATCTGACGTCATCCCGCTGCCACGCCTGGACATCTGATGTTATTTCGCTTCAGGCTTAGCGGTGCATTCCATACTGGTTCTCTCAGCGCTCACACACCCAGCGGCTTCCTGCACCACACTCTGCATTGCCTGGCAATGCTTCCCTGGCGATCTCCACATATGGTACACAGCCGCTTCCAGATGCCACTCGGCCCGCTTCCCTGGCAAACTATGGATATGCCCACGGGACCCCCTGGAGGTGTCACCCCATACATTGCAGGACGATGTGCCTGCTTTCCTACTTATTGCATGCGAGTGCGTACTGGTTTTAATTTTATGATCTAATAAACCTCTACGCTTAGATGGTGGCGTCCTCTCTCCTTTCATTCTCTTTTCGGTCAATCGGCAACAGCCCAGAGAGCCCGTAGCAATCGCTCTATGAACCCTGCTTGAGGATGGCTGGTGTATACCGTGCAGGTGTTAGGAGTATGTAACATACAGCATGTATTAGAGTTCATGGGTCGGGTGGGAACTCAGTGATCACATGACCGCTGAATGCTGAGTTCTCACAGCTGCTATGAGAAGAGAGCGATGACTGTCAGTCACTTCTGTCTGCTCTGTCCCCCCCCCAGCGCTCACTGGAGTGCTGGGCTGTGGAGGGGGAGGGAGCAACTGGCTCAGGCTCTCAGCATCTTGGTACCACTCCAGAATCTGAAGTGGATCCCGACTTTAATGTCAGGATCTTTTTCCCAACCTGGACCAGCTGAGTGACTTCAGCCCGCTGTCAGCTGAGGACAGGTCACAGAAGCGCAGAACGAACTTCACTCCTGTGTTCCACAGGAGAAGTACAGCCAAAAGAGCTTTGGCTGTACTTTTGCTTTAATATTGGGAGAATTGGCCAAAATGTACTGGAGAAAAAGAGTAAGAGCGGGTGTTATAATGTGAATCTTAAAACAGCAGATAACCCAGCAATGTTAAAATGGACGTCAGCAGGACAATATACATGAGCAAGGCTAGACCCCAATATACTTGAAAATAAAGATCATAGGTTGTAGTTTTATTACAAAAAATAAAATACTGCAAGGGATACAGCAGTGTAAAATTCTCCAACTGCAGAACACTTTGGGAGGAAAGGACAAAATGTACTGGAGAAAAAGTGTAAGAGCGGGTGTTTTACTACAAGACTCAGAAGACTGCAGGTGACCCATTAAGCTTACAATTGTCAGCAGCAGGACAATCTGAATGAGCAAGGCTAGGCCCCAATTTACATGAGACAAGAGCACAGGCTGAGGCTTTATTACGAGAAATAAGATACTGCAGGAGATCCAGCACTGTAAAACTGGCCAGCAGCAAGGACATCTTTAATATTGGAGAATTGGCCGAAATGTACTAGAGAAAAAGAGTACAATTAGGTGTTTTATTGTGAATCTTAAAAAAAGAAGCAGATGACCCAGCAAGGTTAAAATGGCCATCAGCAGGACCATATGAATGTATGAATGAGCAAGGCTACACCCCAATATACTTGACAAAAAAAGATCACAGGCTGTAGTTTTATTACAAGAAATAAGATACCGCAAGGGATACAGCAGTGTAAAAATTGGCCAGCTGCAGAACACTTTCCCATTTTGGGAGAATTGGCCAAAATGTACTGGAGAAAAAGAGTAAAAGCGGGTGTGTTTTACTGCAAGACTTAGAAGACTGCAGGTGACCCCCATTAAGGTTACAATTGCCAGCAGCAGGACCACTTGAATGAGCAAGGCCAGGCCCCAATTTACATGAGACAAAGAGCACAGGCTGGGGCTTTATTACGAGAAATAAGATACTGCAGGGGATCCAGCAGTGTAAAACTGGCCAGCAGCAAGGACTTCTTTAATATGGGAGAATTGGCCAAAATGTACTAGAGAAAAAAAGTAAGAGCGAGTGATTTACTGCAAGACTTATAAGACTGCAGGTGACCCATCAAGATTAAATTTGCCAGCAGCAGGACCATTTGAATGAGCAAGGCTAGGTCAAAATTTACTTGAGACAAGAGCACAGGCTGGGGCTTTCTTGCGAGAAATAAGATACTGCAGAGGATCCAGCAGTGTAACTTTAAATTTGGGTGAACTGGCCAAAATCTACTAGAGAAAAAGAGTATGAGAGGGTTTTTTTACTACATGACTTAAAAACTGCAGATGACCCATCAAGGTTAAAAAGGCCAGCAGCAGGACGATTTGAAGGAGCAAGGCTAGGCCCAAATATACTTGAGACAAAGAGCACAGGCTGGGGTTTTATTAAAAGAAATAAGATACTGCAGGGGATACAGCAGGGGATACAGCAGGAGATACAGAAGGGAATACAGCAGTATAAAATTGGCCAACAGGAAGTACATTTAATATGACCCATCAAGGTTAAAACTCCCAGCAGCAGGACAATTTGAATGAGCAAGGCTAGGCCAAAATTTACTTGAGACAAGAACACAGGCTGGGGCTTTCTTGCGAGAAATAAGATACTGCAGAGGATCCAGTAGTGTAAGTTTAGATTTGGGTGAATTGGCCAAAATGTACTAGAGTAAAAAAGAGTATGAGAGGGTTTTTTACTACATGACTTAAAAACTGCAGATGACCCAGCAAGGTTAGAAAGGCCAGCAGCAGGACGATTTGAAGGAGCAAGGCTAGGCCCAAATATACTTGAGACAAAGAGCACAGGCTGGGGTTTTATTAAAAGAAATAAGATACTGCAGGGAATACAGCAGGGAATACAGCAGTATAAAAATTGGCCAGCAGGAAAGTACATTTTTAATAAGGGAAACTTGGCCAAAATGTACTGGAGAAAAAGTGTAAGATCCGGTTTTTACTACAAGACTTACAAGACTGCAGATGACCCATCAAGGTTAAACTTGCCAGCAGCAGTACAATTTGAATGAGAAAGGCTAGGCCCAAATATACTTGAAAAAAAAAGAGCACAGGCTGGGGTTTTATTAAAAGAAATACGATACTGCAGGGGATACAGCAGGGGATATAGCAGTGTAAAACTGGCCAACAGGAAGTACATTTAATATGACCCATCAAGGTTAAAAAACTCCCAGCAGCAGGACAATTTGAATGATCAAGGCTAGGCCCAAATATACTTGAGACAAGCACACAGGCTGGGGCTTTCTTTCAAGAAATAAGATACTGCAGAGGATACAGCAGTGTAAAATTTTCCAGCAGCAGGACAGTTTTATTCACGGATAACCGGGATACCCAATGTATGTCTAGTTTATTTTTAATATGGGAATTGTAGGGATAGAGAGTGGTGATTGGAGCAAAGTCCTGGATTCCATCATAGAGTCTCTTCTCTGCAACAGAGATCCTGTCAGCACCATAACCTCTCTTCAGAGGGGGCGTCATCGCAATCTTCCCCACACACAGAGATTACTGCCCCCTTTCTCTACTACAGATCCTACAGCCTGGGCACCCTCCACCTGACAACTATACCCCCCGCACCCCTCACACTAATCACCTTTTATTCAAATCTCTCAATTGTGACAAAAGGCCTGGATCGCGTCAAAGAGAAGCCATACCTCTTATTCCTATTTTTTTCATAAAAATGAGGTCTAAGTATTTTCTTTCTCATTCTGATGGATATTTACCGATCTTACCGATCTTACCGATCTTACAGCGTACATTGGTGACTAATCCATCTGTCTATAGACTTCTCTACAAGTCAGAGTGCTTTCCAACCGGTCATTGCAGCAAAGAGACGCTTGGTGGCGCTGTGGATCTGAAGATGGAAAATATATTGCTTTACTTTATATCCGCAGGACTGGAAAAACCTTCCATCTGTTTAGTATGAGGCCATGGGTGGAGGAGAGGTAATTGGATGAGATGGCTGCAAATTATGTAGCACAGAGATGGATACGCCATACAGAATTCTGTATCTTCATTTATATCCGCCGTCTATTTGTCTTTCTATTTATTTTCTCTCGCTAATATCTATACATTTATATATCAATCAGGGGCGGACTGACAACTCATGGGGCCCCCCGAGCAATAGGGGATCATGGGCCCCTGTGTCCTCGCCCACACCCAAAAAAGCCTATGAAAAAGCCAATGAAAGGTACCAGAGGCATCTCATGGGGCCCCTTACTGACCCCGGGCCCTTGGGCAGTGCCCGAGTGCTCGGGGTCAGTCCGCTCCTGATATCAAAATATGTATTTATTTCTCTATTATTCCCATCTATCTGTATACCTATTGATGTCTATCTATCTATCTATCTATTATCTATCTATCTATCTATCTATCTATCTATCTATCTATCTATCTATCTATCTATCTATTATTTATCTATCTATCTATCTTATCTATTATCTATCTATCTATCTATTATTCTATCTATTATCTATCTATCTATCTATCTATCTAATCTTTTCTATCTATCTATCTATCTATCTATCTATCTTTTACTATCTATCTATTATCTATCTATCTATCTATCTAATATCTATCTATCTATCTATCTATTTATCTATCTATCTATTATCTATCATCTATCTATCTATCTTTTTTTTTATTATCTATCTATCTATTTATCTATCTATCTATTAATTATCTATCTATTTATCTATCTATCTATCTATCTATCTATCTATCTATCTATCTATTATTTTATTTATTCTATCTATTTACTATTATTATTATCTATCTATTATCTTTTTATTATTTTTTATCTATCTATCTATCATATCTATCTAATTATCTATCTATCTATATCTATCTATCTATTTATCTATTATTATCTATTTTCTTCTATCTATTTATCTATCTATCTATCTATTAAATATCTAACTATCTATCTATTATTTTATCTAATAATATCTATCTATCTATCTAAAAAAATCTATCTCTATCTATCTATTTCTTTATCTTTCTATCTATCTATCTATCTATTTTCTATCTTATCTATCTATCTATCTATCTATTTTATTTTCTTTTCTTATTATTTTTTTCTTTTTTATTATCTATCTATTTTATCTAAATCTATCTTTTTCTTCTATTTATCTATCTATTTTTTTTCTATTAATTATTATCTATATATATTTTTTTTATTTATTTTATTTTTTATATCTATTTTTTTATTTTTTTCTATCTATTTATTTTTTTTATTATCTATCTATCTATCTATTCTATTTTATTATTTTTATTTTTTTATCTATCTATTTTCTATTTATCTATCTATTATTATCTATTTTTTTTTTTATTATCTATTATCTATTTTTTTTTTTATCTATTTTTATTTCTATTTTTTTTTTATTTATTAATTTTATCTTTTTCTATTTTATTATAATCTATTTATTATTTTATTATCTATCTATCTATCTTTCTTTTTTTATTTTATTTTTTATTATTTATCTATTTTTATATCTATTATTTTTTTTTTTATTATCTATCTTTATCTATTTTTTATTTATTTATTTTCTATTTATTTTTATTTTATCTATTATTCTTTTATCTATCTATCTTTCTATTTTTTTATAATATCTATCTATTTTTATCTATCTTCTATTATCTATTTATCTATTTTTCTAATTTATTATCTATTTTTATCTTCTTTTTCTATCTTTTTCTTTTTTTTATCTTTTCTTCTATTTTTCTTCTATTTATCTATCTATCTATTATTTTTATCTATTTATCTATCTATCTATCTATCTATATTTTATCTATTTTTTTTTTTTATCTTTTTTATTATCTTATTCTATCTTTATTTTAATCTTTATTAATTATTATTATTATTTTTTTTTTTTTTTTTTTTTTTTTTTATTTTTTATTTTAAACTACCACTAACTTTTTTTTTTTTTTTTTTTTTTCTTTACTTTTTTATTTTTTTTTTTTTTTCTTTAGTGCTTTTTTTAATCAGTCCGCTTTTTTTTCTTTTATATTTTATTTTTCTATTCTTTTATTTTTTTTTTCTATCTTAAAAATTTTTTTTGTCTTTTATCTATCTATCTATTTTTTTTTCTATCTATCTATTATTTTTTTTTATTTTCTAAATCTATCTATCTATTTTTCTATTTATCTATCTATTATCTATCTATATTTTTTTTATTTATCTATCTATCTATCTATCTATCTATTATTTATTTTTTATCTATTTTTCTATCTTTCTATTTTATCTATCTATTTTTTTATCTTTTTTTTATCATCTTTATTATTTATTATCTATTATCTATTTTTTATTATTTATTTTTTCTATCTATCTATCTATTTTTATCTATCTATCTATCTTTTATCTATCTATCTATCTATCTATTATTATTTATCTATTTTCTATTATCTATCTATCTATCTATCTATCTATCTTTATCTATTTTATTATCTATCTATTACTATTATCTATCTATCTTTCTATCTATCTATCTATCTATCTATCTATTATTATCTATTTATCTTTTTATCTATCTATCTATTTTAATCTTTTTTTTTATCTAAAAAATATCTATCTATCATCTATTATCTATCTATCTATTTTATTTTATCTATCTATCTATTTATCTTCTATCTATTATCTATCTATCTATCTATTTTATCTATCTATCTATATTATTATTTTATTATTATCTATCTATCTATCTATCTATCTATCTATCTATTATCTATCTTTTTATCTATCTATCTAAAATTTATTTATTATCTATTTTATTATTATCTACAGTTTTTTTTATTTTTTGGCACCCTTGATATTAAATTTCCTAAAAATCAAGTTTTTTTTTTACAAAAAAATTTATTGCATTAACACATTTTTTTTTATACACATTTTATTTATTTTTTTGTTTTTTTTTTTATATAAAACAGAGGCAAAAAAGCAAATATTTTTTTTGTCAATTTTTTTTTTATCCAAAAAAATTTTTTTTTATTTTCAAAAGTATTTTTTCAAATATTAACTTAATATTTGGTTGCACACCTATTTTTTTTTAAACATAACTATCTAAATCAGTCGCTTACTTTATCTTAACCATCAATTTTTTTTTTTGACACCTTTTTACCCGGAATTTTGGACCACTTTTTTCTTTTTTTTTTTCCAGGTTATCTTTTTTTTTTTTTTCTTTTTTTTTTTTTTTTTTTTTTTTTACAGCAATTTTAAGATCTCTCCACAGGTGTTCAATTTTTTTTTTTATTATATCGGGCTCATTGCTGGCCACTTCAGAACTCTCCAATTTCTTTGCCATCCATTTTTTTGCTTTTTTTTCTATTTTTTATCATTTTTCCTGCTGGAAAACCCAGGAATAATTTTTTTTTTTTTTTTTTTTTGACATTTTTTAATACAGTGCGACCCAAAAATCCTTTTAATCCTCAGATTTTTTGATGCCTTTTCACACATATTTTTTTTTTTTGCCAGAGGCAGCAAAACAACCCCAAAACATCATTGAACCTCCACCATATTTTTTACCGTAGGTACTGTGTTTTTTTTTTTGTTCTTTTTTTTTTTTTCGGTAAACAGTAGAATTATTTTTTTTTTTTTTTTTTTTCTATCTTGGTCTCATCTGTCCACAAGACTTTTTTCCCAGAAGGCTTTTGGCTTTTTCAAGTACATTTTGGCAAACTGTAGTCTTGCTTTTTTATGTCTCTGTTCATTTTTAGTTTTTTCCCTTCCTTTTTTTTTTTTTTTTATCCTTTATTTAGCGTTTTTTTTCAAATTTTTTTTTCTACTTTACTTTAGTTCGCGCTGACACTTGCTCCCTGAGCCTGCAGGACAGCTTGAATTCTTTGGAACATTTTTTGCTTATCCACCATCTATTTCTTTTTTCTGCGTTGCAATTTTTTCAATTTTCCTCATCCGTCCACGACCAGGGAGATTAGCTACAGTGCCATTTTTTTTTTTCTTCTTTTTTAATGTTGCGCACTTTTTTTTTTATTTTTAAATCTAGTTTTTCTGGAGATGGACTTTTAACCTTGAGATTGTTTTTTATTTTTTTCTTTTTTTTTTTTTTTTCCTTTTTTTTTTCTCGTCTCCTCTTTTTTTTTTTTCTTTTTTAGTGTTTCACAGACAAACACACAATGCAAAGGTTTTTTTTTTTTTTATCTGCTTTCAGGTTTGATTTTTCTATATTTTACACACTTTTACTTTATTTTTTTTTTTTTTTTTTTAGGTGAAATTTTTACAGGATTTTTTTGCTTGTAACATTCTTATTTATCCGCAGTTGTTTAAAGGGTTTTTAATACTTTTGTCCAGCCCATTTTTGGAGGTTTTTTTTTACATTATGTTTAATTTGCTTTCTTTTTCCCTTTTTTTGTTTTTTCCCAATACACACAAAGGGAAATAATAAACATTTTTATAGCAAAACATTTTTTTTTTTAATTTTTTCGTGAGAAATACATGATTTTTGGAGAAATATCAAGGGTGCCAAAAAATTTTTTTTTTTTTGACTGTATCTATCTATCTATCTATTATTATCTATCTATCTATCTATCTATCTTTTATCTATTTTCTATTATCTATCTATCTATCTATCTATCTATCTATCTATCTATTTATCTATCTATCTTTTCTATCTATCTATCTATCTATCTATTATCTATCTATTATCTATTATCTATCTATCTATCTATTTATCTATCTATCTATCTATCTATCTATTATCTATCTATCTTTATCTATCTATCTATCTAACTATCTATCTATCTATCTATCTATCTATCTATCTATCTATCTATTATTAATCTATCTATCTATATCTATCTATTCTATCTATTCTATCTATCTATCTATCATCTAATCTATCTATCTATCTATCTATCTATCTATCTATCTATCTATTATCTATCTATCTATCTATCTATCTATCTATCTATCTATCTATCTATCTATCTATCTATCTATCTATCTATCTATCTATCTATCTATCTATCTATCTATCTATCTATCTATATCTATCTATCTATCTATCTATCTATCTATCTATCTATCTATTATCTATCTATCTATCTATCTATCTATCTATCTATCTCTATCTATCTATCTATCTATCTATCTATCTATCTATCTATTATCTATCTATCTATCTATCTATCTATCTATCTTATCTATCTATCTATCTATCTATCTATCTATCTATCTATCTATCTATCTATTTATCTATCTATCTATCTATCTATCTATCTATCTATCTATCTATCTATCTATCTATCTATCTATCTATCTATCTATCTATCTATCTATCTATCTATCTATCTATCTATCTATCTATCTATCTATATCTATCTATCTATCTCTATCTATCTATCTATCTATCTATTATCGATCTATCTATCTATCTATCTATCTATCTATCTATCTATCTATCTATTATCTATCTATCTATCTATCTATCTATCTATTATCTATCTCTCTATCTATCTATCTATCTATCTATCTATTATCGATCTATCTATCTATCTATCTATCTATCTATCTATCTATCTATCTATTATCTATCTATCTATCTATCTATCTATTATCTATCTATCTATCTATCTATCTATCTATCTATCTATCTATCTATCTATCTATATCTATCTATCTATCTATCTATCTATCTATCTATCTATCTATCTATCTATCTATCTATCTATCTATCTATCTATCTATCTATCTATCTATCTATCTATCTATCTATCTATCTATCTATCTATCTATCTATCTATCTATCTATCTATTATATATCTATCTATCTATTATCTATCTATCTATCTATCTATCTATCTATCTATCTATTATCTATCTATCTATCTATCTATCTATCTATCTATTATCTATCTATCTATCTATCTATCTATCTATCTATCTATCTATCTATTATCTATCTATCTATCTATCTATCTATCTATCTATCTATCTATCTATCTATCTATCTATCTATTATCTATCTATCTATCTATTATCTATCTATCTATTATCTATCTATCTATCTATCTATCTATCTATCTATCTATCTGTCCTGTGAGGAAATAGCTGGGTTAGTAGGATAGATCATAGAATAGTTCTTTGTTCCGTAGTTTCTAGGTTCCTGTCTCTCTGGGGAAGTACACCCGGGAGGGGCATTCACTATGAACACACAGAGGTGCGTGTATGGGACAATTTACCACAATAACCGTAAAACAGATTCCCAAAAGTTCAGAACCAGAAACCAGAAAACGGAACCTACAATGACTTATCTCCACCCAAGCCAGTTATTGTGTGTAACTCTTATGCTCTCCATCTGTAGCTCCCAGAGATCCCGGATATCTCCCCCAGAATATAAAGCCAGATTATGGGGTCACCTTCCCTGAGGGGACAAACAATGAGACCAACCGCAGGACAGTGAACCCCGTCTTTACAACAGGACTGCCTGACGGTGACCCCACTGAAAACTGATGTATTCAGTCTGGTTGAAGTCAGTCTTTAGAGCTTGCCTGATCCCTGATCTCTGATTCCTGATCTCTGATTACTGATCAATGATCTCTGATCCCCAATCTCTGATTCCTGATCTCTGCTCTCTGATCCCCAATATCTGATTCCTGATCCCCAATCTCTGATCTCTGATTCCTGATCTCTGATTCCTGATCTCTGATTCCTGATTCCCAATCTCTGATCTCTGATTCCTGATCAATGACCTCTGATCCCTGATCTCTGATCCCTGATCTCTGATCACTGATCTCCGATCTCTGATCTCTGATCTCTGAACCCTGATCCTCAATCTCTTATCTCTGATCCCTAATCTTTGATTCCTGATCCCCAATCTCTGATCTCTGATCTCCGATCCCTGATCTCCAATCTCTGATCCTTGATCTCCAATCCCTGATCTCTGATCCCCGATCTCTGATTCCTGATCTCTGATCCCTAATCCCCAATCTCTGATCCCCGATCTCTGATTCCTGATCTCTGATCCCTGATCCCCAATCTCTGATCCCCGATCTCTGATCCCTTATCTCCGATCCCTGATCTCCGATCTTTGATCTCTGATCCCTGATCTCTGATCCTTGATCCC
>CATNWA010016883.1:160000-222500 GCA_951230385.1 Staurois parvus | reverse complement strand
TTGATAGATAAATAATGAGCTCTGTGGCAGAGCAGTGTAGATCTGAGGACTGGATGGACTCGTATATCTGTACTGTATATGATTGGTGTCCCTTTCCCCTCTATGGGGGTCTCCTCTCTGTATCTGTGGCTCCGGCTTGCTGTGATCTGGACGGTGAGACCCCAGTGATGAGGAGCCGCCTGCTCTGGCGTCACTGATGACACAACCCCCCATAATAAGTCCTCCTGCTGGCTTTCTCTCTGCGCTCATCCCCCCGTATCGTCTCCTCCATGCGGTCCTGCGGACACTGCGGTGACCTTTCCCTGCAGAGGCGGGGCTCATCCTATAATGGCGCGGTGACCTTTCCCTGCAGAGGCGGGGGCTCATCCTACAATGGCGCGCGTGACCCTTTCCCTGCAGAGGCGGGGCTCATCCTACAATGGCGCGGTGACCTTTCCCTGCAGAGGCGGGGCTCATCCTACAATGGCGCGGGTGGCCTTTCCCTGCAGAGGCGGGGCTCATCCTACAATGGCGCTGTGACCTTTCCCTGCAGAGGCGGGGCTCATCCTACAATGGCGCGGTGACCTTTCCCTGCAGAGGCGGGGCTCATCCTACAATGGCGCGGTGACCATTTCCCTGCAGAGGCGGGGCTCATCCTACAATGGCGCGGTGACCTTTCCCTGCAGAGGCGGGGCTCATCCTACAATTGCCGCGGTGACCTTTCCTTGCAGAGGCGGGGCTCATCCTACAATTGCGCAGTGACCTTTCCTTGCAGAGGCGGGGCTCACCCTACAATGGCGCTGTGGCCATCCATCTGCATTCCCCGAGGAGCGAATACATTGTAATTACGGAGGAAAGGTGAAGCGTCCAGCTGAGATCTAGAAGTGATTTCCTCGCCCGGGCCGGGAATCAATCAGCTCCATCAGAGCACGAGGGTTCAATGAGAGATCGATGGCGGATGGTGACGCCTGCAGGCCGCGGAGAGCGTTCTCTGGATTACCGAAGAGAAAACGTTTCCATATGGAGGTCCAGAGAGGAGAACGGACCACGCAGGAGGAGAACGCCCATCCATTCTGTATCGGGGATCAATCCCTCAAGTCTGAGGACCAATTAATCCCCCAACCAGAAATGTCCTTACCAATCACTGGATGTGGCGGCTGCATTCGGTTTCTTTCTTTGTCTTTTTTCTCCTCTGTTCTCACTTGTTCTTCACCTCCTGTATTAGAGCCCCCCTCCCCCCTTACTCTGGAGGAAGGAGCACAGGAGGCACCTTTGGACAGCAGCATTGTCAGTCTGGGGGGGGGGGGGACTGTTAGATGGACTAGCAGATTTAAATACACTAACAAACTGAAGCCGAACTCCGGCTCACGCTCTATAAGCAGTTACAGTCACAGTTTTGTTCCTTTTGGGCTAAAGGCCTGACATCAAGAAATAAAAGCTGAGCATTGTAAGCACCCGTCAGTGGTAAATGGTTTGCCTCATCCCTCTAACTGCTCCATCCGCAGGATAGATTGCTCTCTTGAAAAACAACAGACTTACTGGCCGGATCGCCAGGTGAAGGAAAGAAAGTGTAAAAAAAAGGAAAACGAATGCAGCCGCCACATCGAAGAATCGGTAGAAGAAAGATTTGATTCGGGGTTGGAAACCGCTTTAAATGATATTACAGTATATAAAATGTATCAATGTCTCATCGATCTCTTTTCTCCTAGCCGGGGGGTTCCCCCTTCCCATCAAACTGCACAGAAAACACGCGCTTTGCCACGCGTTTTAGAAACGCACATCGTACCACAGGCTTAAAATAACAAACACATCTATACTTACCTGCTCTGTGTAATGGTTGTGCACAGAGCATCCTCCTCTTCTTGGGTCCCCCCGTTGGCACTTCTGGCTCCTCCCTCCTGCCAAGTGCCCCAGATTGGGGGCAGCCAAGTAGGCTCGCTCCTGAGCCTCTGCTCTGTATGCCCATTTACAGCTCAGCCCCACCTCCTCTCTCTCTTCATTGGCTCACTGGCTGTGATTGACAGGAGCTCCCGCTGCTGTCTCGGCCAATGGGGAGGGAGATACCCCCATGAGCAAGTGGTTTGCTATAGGGGCACTGGTGAGTTCTCCCTCCCGAGCCCCGTGTCCATAAGACACAGTAGAGCAGGATTCAGCCCTGGCTGTGATTGACAGCAAGAATAGTGCCCCATCATTGGTGTCAGTGGGAGGAATAGTGCCCCATCATTGGTGTCAGTGGGAGGAATAGTGCCCCATCATTGGTGTCAGTGGGAGGAATAGTGCCCCATCATTGGTGTCGCTGGGAGGAATAGTGCCCCATCATTGGTGTCGCTGGTAGGAATAGTGCCCCATCATTGGTATCAGTGGGAGGAATAGTGCCCCATCATTGGTGTCAGTGGGAGGAATAGTGCCCCATCATTGGTGTCAGTGGGAGGAATAGTGCCCCATCATTGGTGTCAGTGGGAGGAATAGTGCCCCATCATTGGTGTCAGTGGGAGGAATAGTGCCCCATCATTGGTGTCGCTGGGAGGAATAGTGCACCATCATTGGTGTCACTGGGAGGAATAGTGCCCCATCATTGGTATCAGTGGGAGGAATAGTGCCCCATCATTGGTGTCAGTGGGAGGAATAGTGCCCCATCATTGGTGTCAGTGGAGGAGGAATAGTGCCCCATCATTGGTGTCAGTGGGAGGAATAGTGCCCCATCATTGGTGTCAGTGGGAGGAATAGTGTCCCATCATTGGTGTCAGTGGGAGGAAAAGTGCCCCATCATTGGTGTCAGTGGGAGGAATAGTGCCCCATCATTGGTGTCAGTGGGAGGAAAAGTGCCCCATCATTGGTGTCAGTGGGAGGAATAGTGTCCCATCATTGGTGTCAGTGGGAGGAATAGTGCCCCATCATTGGTGTCAGTGGGGGAATAGTGCCCCATCATTGGTGTCAGTGGGAGGAATAGTGCCCCATCATTGGTGTCAGTGGAAGGAATAGTGCTCCATCATTGGTGTCAGTGGGAGTAATAGTGCCCCATCATTGGTATCAGTGGGGGGAATAGTGCCCCATCATTGGTATCAGTGGGGGGAATAGTGCCCCATCATTGGTATCAGTGGGGGAATAGTGCCCCATCATTGGTGTCAGTGGCAGGAATGGTGCAGCAGCATGATGTCAGAAATATAAACCCCTTCCGACGCGTTTCGTCCAATAGACCATTATCATTATCTTCTTGACAATGTCCTATTGTAATGGCAGCCATCATTTTTGGTGAGTTTTGAAGTCCTCGTGACACGATGGTGGATCTCCGATCTCCGAGGTGGGTAGGAGGTGGAACTGTGGGACGGTGCTTGGAGGTGGGTAGGGGGTGGAACCAAGGGACAGTGCTTGGAGGTGGGTGGAACGAAGAGACGGTGCTTGGAGGTGGGTAGGGGGTGGAACCGTGGACGGTGCTTGGAGGTGGGTAGGGGGTGGAACCAAGGGACGGTGCTTGGAGGTGGGTAGGGGGTGGAACCAAGGGACGGTGCTTGGAGGTGGGTAGGGGGTGGAACCAAGGGACGGTGCTTGGAGGTGGGTAGGGGGTGGAACCAAGGGACGGTGCTCCCACTGACCACCAATGATGGATTCAACTTCCGTCTCCTATGGAAGAGTTATACTGCCTGTGGATGGTGAAGTCAGCAGGTGGCCTGTGGAGGTCAACGCATAAAGTGGCTTTTGAATTAGAACACAACCCCCCCCCCACCTCCTCATCTCCATAATACGGGGGGGGGGGGGGGCAGGGCTGTTAACACGGCTTGCGATTTAGGAGCTCCCTGGATTTCTGGCGGGATCAGCGGGTATTTATTTATTTTTTTCCACAAAATACTTCCATTGGTACATTTTACAGCCCAAAAGGGAGCAAATAAGTGAAGGTCGTCGTCGGGGAGGGCATTACCCTTTAACACAAGGGGCGGGGCTTGTATATAAAGGCGTGGCTATTGATATCTTTATACAGCCCCGGCGACATCGACTTTCCTGGAAGGCGGACCAAACGACAGCGGCCGCCGGAGCTGAACTCGTACTGAATGAACAGGTCGGAGCGGCCAATCACGACACAACCCCCCCTCCCCCCCAGCGTTCACTGAAAGGAATTGTGCGTTTCTTGTAGGCACCGCGTGCATTTACTGTAAAAGTCACACCCCCTTTTTTCATTTTTTGTTACTTTTACATATTTTGATGCTTTCTGTCTTTCTGTGCCGATATGAAACCTGAACCCCGAAAAATCGCAGCTTTCCGATCGTCTGATGTGGCGGCTGCATTTGTTTTCTTTTTTAGGCTTTTTTTCACCTGGTGATCCGGCCAGCAACACACTTCCTGTATTAGAGCGCCCCCCCCCCCTCTGGAGGAAGCGGCACAGGAGGCACAGCAGACAGCAGCATTGTCAGTCTGGGGGGGGGGAGGGGAGTGTTAGACGGACTAGCAGATTTAGATACACTAACAAACGGAAGCCGAACTCACCATTTATCAGCAGTTACAGCGACCCCCCTCTGCGATTCAGGATTTACATCAATAGGTAAAAGTCGATCGTCGGCGGCACCCCGGTGTCCGTGGTCAGGGGTCCCGTGGTCCTGTGTGTGGTCAGGGATCTGTCAGTCCCGTGGTCAGGGTCCGTGGTCAGGGGTCCGTGGTCAGGGGTCCACCTCATCCCTCTAACGGGTCCTTCTGAAAAACAGACTAACTGGCTGGATCGGCAGGGCAAAAATCCAGGAAAGAGAAAAGGAACGCAGCCGTCGCATCGAAGGACCGGGAAGCTGCAACATGGAAAGGCTCGGCTCCTATGCAATTTGCATTTGATACGTGTCTGCGGTGCGTTTTGTGGTTTTGGGCATACGCTTTTTGCGTTTTTTGCACGTATGTTTTTTGATTGCGTTTTTTTATTTTTGCGCATATAATTTTGATGCGTTCTGTTTTTTTGCGTACGTTTTTGATGCGTTTTTTTTGCGCATACGTTTTTGATGCGTTTTCTGTTTTTTGCGCATACGTTTTTGATGCGTTTTTTTTTTTGCGCATACGTTTTTGATGCGTTTTTGTTTTTTGCGCATATGTTTTTGATGCGTTTTCTGTTTTTTGCGCATACGTTTTTGATGCATTTTGCATTGTTGCACATACATTTGTGGTGCATTTTGCACGCGTTCCGGTGCATTTTTGGTGCATTTTGCTGCATTTTTGACAAGTCCCGGTGCATTTTTGGTGCATTTTGATGCATTTTTGATGCATTCCTGTGCATTTTTGGTGCATTTTGATGCGTTTTTGATGCATTCAAGTGCCTTTTTGGTGCATTTTGTCGTGTTTTTGACGTATTCCAGTGCATTTTTGGTGCATTTTGATGCGTTTTTGACGCGTTCCGGTGCATTTTTGGTGCATTTTGATGCGATTTTGACGCGTTCCGGTGAATTTTTTCTGCATTCCAGTTCATTTTTTTCCCCCCTCTCTTTTTCTTCAATTTAAATATGACGTGCATTCCAGTGCGTTTTGGTGCGTTTTACTGCTTTCCAGTGCAGTTCTGTGCAGCAAAAACGCCGCCTGTTCTACTTTTTTGTCTGCAACCAGAACTGCAAGCGCTGATGTGCTCTATGAGACCGACAAACCTATCACCGACTTTCTGTGCGTTTTGGATGTGGAAAAAAGCAACTGAAACGCATGGATTGTGAACCGGCCCTCAGTCACCGGTCACACCTCTGCGATTTAAAATCACGCGATTCGTGTGCAATTTCTGGTGCGATTTCTGAAGACTTTATTGCGACTTGAGAAGATTCTCAACGATTTCTTGCGATTCGCACTGCGATTTCTATTATATTCTATGTCTGTGAAATCGCAACAATAACCGCAGAAAATGTCGCATAAGAACTAGAAATCGCGCTGCAGCAAATCGCATGTGTTAAGACGCCGACATTCACATTCATTCAATGCGATTTCAGATGCAATTTCAATTCGCAAATCCCACCAGTACGGCCGGCGCTTACACTCCAGTCACACCGATCCCAACATTGAAATTGTGCGACTGTCAGTGAAGTCGCACGATTTCAAAGTCGGATGGCGTGCCAATTTGAGGTGTGATTTGCATTCATTCGATGCGATTTCAGGTGCGATTTCCGAAGACTTTTTTTGTGACTTGTGAAGATTTTCAACGATTTCTTGCGATTTGCGGTGCGATTTCTATGATCTTCTATGAACGTGAAACCGCAACAATAACTGCAGAAAAAGTTATGCAAGAACTACTTTAGATATCCCTCTGCAGCAAATCGCATGCGCTAAGACGCTGACCTTCACATTGATTAAATGCGATTTCAATTTGCAAGTCGCACCGGTATCGCTGGGCACTTACACCCCGGTCACACCGATCCCGACTCACAGTGAAGTCACACGGTTTCAATTTCGGATGACATGCCGATTTCAGGTGCGATTTGCAAGTCACAGATGTCTATGCAAATCGCATCAAAAGCAGAGCTTTAGAAATCGGCGACCGAGTCGGAATCGCGCCGAAATGACCGCTGTAATCGCAGTCAATAGGGTGCGACTTGCCATGTGATTTTCAAGTCATATGGCATGCAAATCGCACACTAAGTCGCACCCAGTGTGATTACATCCGATTACATCACACCGTATTTTGAAATCGTGCGACTTACAGTGAAGTCGCACGGTTTCAAATTCGGATGACATGCTGATTTCAGGTGCGATTTGCAAGTCAGAGATGTCCATGCAAATCACAACAAAAGCAGAGCTTTAGAAATTGGCAACCGAGTCGGAATCGCGCTGATATGACCGCTGTAATCACAGTCAATAGGGTGCGACTTGGCATGCGATTTGCGAGTCGTATGACATGCAAATTGCATTGCCAAGTCGCATTCATTAGATGTGATTTCCATTCGCAAATCGCACCGGTATGGCTGGGCACTTACACGCGGTCACACCGATCCCGACTTACAGTGAAGTCGTGCTTTAGAAAATCGGCGACCGAGTCGGAATCGCACCGGTATGGCCGCTGTAATGGCAGATAATAGGGTGCGACTTGGCATGCGATTTGGAAGTTGTATGGCATGCAAATTGCATGCCAAGTCGCACCCGGTGTGACCGGGGACTTACACCCCGGTTACATCACACTCAGGGGCGGACTGGCAACTCATGGGGCCCCCGGGCAATAGGGGATCATGGGGCCCCTGTGTCCTTGCCCACACTCAAACCACGCCCAAAAAAGCCTATGAAAGGTACCAGGGGCATCTCATGGGGCCCCCTACTGACCCCGGGCCCTCGGGCAGTGCCTGAGTTTCCAAATGGTCAGTCCGCCCCTGATCACACCCTACTCTGAAATCGTGCGACTTACAGTGAAGGCATGCAAATCGCATGCCAAGTCGCACCCGGGGACTTACACCCCGATTACATCACACCCTACTT
The DNA here is from genome assembly GCA_951230385.1 of Staurois parvus. Lineage (NCBI taxonomy): Eukaryota > Metazoa > Chordata > Amphibia > Anura > Ranidae > Staurois > Staurois parvus. The sequence continues at coordinate 215,108 of CATNWA010016883.1, read as the reverse complement.
TGAAGTCGCATGATTTCAAATTTGGATGACATGCCGATTTCATGTGCGATTTGCAAGCCACAGATGTCTATGTAAATCGCATCAAAATCAGCGCTTTACAAATCGGCGACCGAGTCGGAGTCGCACTGGTATGACCGCTGTAATCGCAGACAATAGGGTGCGACTTCGCATGCCATTTGTGAGTCGTATGGCATGCAAATCGCATGCCAAGTCGCACCCGGGGACTTACACCCCAGTTACATCACACCCTACTTTGAAATTGTGCGACTGTCAGTGAAGTCGCACAATTTCAAATTCAGATGACGTGCCAATTTCAGGTGTGATTTGCATTCATTAGATGCGATTTCAGGTGCGATTTCCAAATACTTTTTTTGCGACTTGTGAAGATTTTCAACGATTTCTTGCGATTTGCGGTGCGATTTCCATGATCTTCTATGAACGTGAAATCGCAACAAAACTGCAGAAAACGTCACGCAAGAACTTCTTTAAAAATCACGCTGCAGCAAATCGCACGTGTTAAGACGCTGACCTTCACATTCATTAAATGCGATTTCAGGTGCGATTTCAATTCGCAAATTGCACCGGTATGGCTGGGCACTTACACCCCGGTCACACCGATCCCGACTTACAGTAAAGTCGCACGGTTTCAAATTCGGATGACATGCCGATTTCAGGTGCGATTTGCAAGTCACAGATGTCTATGCAAATCGCATCAAAAGCAGCGCTTTAAAAATCGGCGACCGAGTTGGAATCGCACCGGTGTGACCGCTGTAATCGCAGTCAATAGGGTGTGACTTGCCATGCGATTTTCAAGTCCAGAGGGAGGGGACAGCAGTGGTGCCTGCGCCTTTAAGAGCTCATTAGCTATGCGGCGGTGCGGTCACACGTGTGTGGGGACAGAGCAGGAAGGGCTGCCATTGGCTGGCTATATAAGCAGGGTACAGAGACGGGCCTCCGGCACTTCCTCCTCTAGGAACTTGCCTCTTTTTTTTTCCGCAGTCACGCCTTCACCTCTCCTTCTTGTACTTTGTTATGCTTTTTTTTTTTTTTTTGCTGGTGGCGATTCCTCTGCGGCTGGCCGACTGACTGGGACTTAGTTGTAGGCGACTCGTGAGCAGAGATGACAGGAGGAAACCGGCGGACTTGTGCAAGCCAGGACCAAGTAAGTCCGACACGGCGCACCTGACACCAACACCACCAAACCTCCATCTAGGGTGTCACAGAAATGGGCAGCAATTAAGAGGACAGGGGACCGGGGACAGGGGACCGGGGACAGGGGACAAGGGACAAGGGACAGGGGACCGGGGACAGGGGACCGGGGACAAGGGACAGGGGACCGGGGACAGGGGACAAGGGGACAGGGGAGGGACAGGGGACCGGGGACAAGGGACCGGGGACAGGGGACAAGGGGGGACAGGGGGGACAGGGGACCGGGGACAGGGGACAAGGGACAGGGACAGGGGACCGGGGACAAGGGACAAGGGACTGGGGACAAGGGACAGGGGACAAGGGACGGGGACGGGGGACAAGGGACGGGGGACAGGGGACAAGGGGACGGGGGACAGGAGACAGGGGACCGGGGACAAGGGACCGGACCGGACAGGGGACAAGGGACCGGGACAGGGGACAAGGGACAGGGACAGGGGACCGGGGACAGGGGACAAGGGACGGGGGACAAGGGACAGGGGACAGGGGACAAGGGACAGGGGACAAGGGACGGGGGACAAGGGACAAGGGACAGGGGACAAGGGACGGGGACAGGGGACAAGGGACAGGGGACCGGGGACCGGGGACAAGGGACCGGAGACAGGGGACAGGGGACCGGGGACAGGGGACTGGGAACAGGGGACCGGGGACAGGGGACCGGAACAGGGGACTGGGGACAGGGGACCGGGAACAGGGGACCGGGTCGTCCCAGTGCTCAGGGCGAGGAGCCAGAAGTGCGCCCCCCCCCCACACAGTTACATTCTGGTCACACCGATTCCCGACTTTGAAATTGTGCGACTTAAAGCTGGGATCGGTGTCACCGGGGTGTAAATGTAGGGGGAGGGGGCGCACTTCTGGCTTCTCACTCTGGGCATTGGACGACCCTACCTAGGGCAGTGGGAACCCTGATGTGTCCAAAGTCGCAGTGTTTTTTAGCTAATGGGAAAGTATGACAATTCTGTTCATGTAGAGCGACTTTGATGCGACTTTAATGCGACTTTGATGCGACTTTAATGCAACTTTAATGTGACTTGAGTAGCAGAGAATGTAAAGTCACATCGAAGAAGTGCAGGAGCCCTGATGTCTCCAAAGTCGCATTGTTTTTAGCTAATAGGAAAGTATAACAGATCTGCTCATGTAGAGCAACTTTGATGCGACTTTAGTACCGAGGATAGAGTGCAAAGTTGAAAAATGAAGCAGAACGAGCAGAAAGGAGGTGGGGGGTGATCAGGGTAGCGAGTTAGGTGCTGGGGGGGGGGGGGGCAGGGGGGTGTTAGGGTATTGGGTAAAAGGGGAGGGGGTGGGAGTCAAGGTATTGGGGTTACAGGGTGGCGGAGGGGTTTGGGTATTGGGGGCAGTAGGGGGCCCCATGAGATGCCCCTGGTACCTTTTTCATAGGCTTTTTTGAGTTTGGGCAAGGATACAGGGGCCCTATGATCCCCTATTACCCGGGGGCCCCATGAGTTGTCAGACCACCCCTGGTATTGGGTTAGGGGGAGGGGGGGGGAGTCAAGGTATTGGGTTACAGGGTGGGGGAGGGGTCGGGGTATTGGGTTAGGGGGGGGAGGGGGTGGGAGTCAAGGTATTGGGTTACAGGGTGGGGGAGGGGATCTGGGTACTGGGTTAGGGGTCAGGGTATTAGGGGGAGGGGAATGAGGGTGCAGATATTGGGGTACAGTGTGTGGGAGGGGGGGGGGGATTCAGTGTTAGGCGATGGCTGGACTGGGATCAGGAAAGGAAATTCCATTGAAGTTCGTCTATGAGGTTGATGGACTTCTACGTCTAAAGTGGGCCCCGCCCCCCCTCCCTCCCTGCCTAGACCATGCGACTCCGACATTTCCATATCCAACAATCAGTACAATCGCTGGAACAAGTTCTCACTCTCCTCTGCAGCTATAGGCATTGTGGAGAAATCTTCACAATTCACCACAGAGGCACCGATCTTTCGACCTGCTTCTGTCGAAGGAACACGCTGGAAAACCATTGCGTTGGCTGAGAGCGCTGACCGGTGTGTTCTGGCGGGTAAGTGGTCCCCCTATCAGCACACAATAGCTCAGCGGGGAGATCGCGGGTACTAAAATCGCATTGTTAGTTCAGCTCCGCGGGCCGCCACAAAAAGCCCAGCGGGGCATGTCAAGGTGTTGTCGGGCATATTGTAACCGGGTTTTTTTTGTGGCAGTGGCGCAGTCAAGGCTTCTTTCTGGCAACTCGACCATGGCAGCTCATTTTTTTGTTCAGCTATCGTATTGTGCTCCTTCTAAACAACCCCACCGTCTATTTCCAGAGCGGCCTGAGGTGACCTGTGGGGGGTTTTATTTGTATCCCGAACAATTCTTCTGCCAGTTGCGGCTGCAATCTTTCTTGGTCTACCTGACCTCGGCTTGGTTTCAAGAAACCCTGAATTTTCCACTTCTTCATAAGTGACCGCACTGACCTGGCACAACTGACTGGCTTCAAGGCTTTGGATATCCTTTTCCATCTTTGTAACGTTTCATTACCTTGTTATGCAGGTCTTTTGACAGTTCTTTTTGCTCCCCATGGCTCAGTATCTAGCCTGCTCAGTGCTTCCAGATGAGAGCTGACAACGCGTTGACTATTTATACTCAGACACTGATTGTAATGTAACCACTTTCCCCTCATCGCAGAAATACTTGTACAGGGTGCGCGAGGTGCGCAAAAATTACATGTATATGTACGTGATTTCGCATTTCTGGGTAGGAGGCGCACGCGGGCTGCGCTTGCCCTACCCACACCGCTGTTTGTGGCTGTCAATCACCGGGTCCCGGCCAAAGGACACTGCAATCACGGAACGAGCGCCGTGTGTGCGCGCCGCTGGGGGACCATTCTGGGAGGACGTCATGTGACACCCTCCCAGAACTGGACGACCGCGTTGTAGCCATCATTCGGTTATAGCAGGGGAAGAACGTGGATAAAGGCAGTTTTGGGCACAATCGGTCAAATTTTCAGTATCAATGCCAACATTTCATGATTTGTGCCGGGGGATGGAGCACAACTGCACACCATTGTGCTGCGGTAACACAAACGGTAAAACTCGCTCTTATGGCGTCACAGCATTATGAATGTCGCAATGTTATCCATTGTTTGGCTCCCCATCGATGTTGAGACCTCAGTAGCATCCATTGCTGTGACGTGTCGTGAGAAGAAAGTGTTCAGCGTGACCTGAGAGTAGGGGAGGGGCCACCCGGCCTTGGGTGTGACCTGAGAGTAGCCACCCGGCCTTGGGTGTGACCTGAGAGTAGCCACCCGGCCTTGGGTGTGATCTGAGAGTAGCCACCCGGCCTTGGGTGTGACCTTTAGCCACCCGGCCTTGGGTGTGACCTGAGAGTAGCCACCCGGCCTTGGGTGTGACCTGAGAGTAGTCCCTGGCCTTGGGTGTGGACCTGAGAGTAGCCCCCGGCCTTGGGTGTGACCTGAGAGTAGCCACCCGGCCTTGGGTGTGACCTGAGAGTAGCCACCCGGCCTTGGGTGTGACCTGAGAGTAGCCACCCGGCCTTGGGTGTGACCTGAGAGTAGCCACCCAGGCCTTGGGTGTGACCTGAGTGTAGCCACCCGGCCTTGGGTGTGACCTGAGTGTAGCCACCCGGTCTTGGGTGTGACCTGAGTGTAGCCACCCGGCCTTGGGTGTGACCTGAGTGTAGCCACCCGGCCTTGGGTGTGACCTGAGTGTAGCCACCGCCGCCTTGGGTGTGACCTGAGAGTAGCCACCCGGCCTTGGGGACAAATGACCCCCCAAAGCTGAAGTTGAGGTTCAGCAATATTTATATAATTACATTGGTTCAGCTTGGAGGTAAGTATGTATGTACCGTGTCTGTGGGGATCCCTGTGGAAGTTGGAAATGACTGTAGTACACACTGCTACTACTCACTACTACACTGCTACTACACCACTACTACACCGCTACTACACCGCTACTACACCACTACTACACCGCTACTACACCACTACTACACCGCTACTACACCACTACTTCACTGCTACTACACCACTACTACACCGCTACTACACCACTACTACACTGCTACTACACCACTACTACACTGCTACTCCGGTGATGTCCACTGGATTCCTGGTCCAAGCTGAGCCAATATAATTATGTAATCATTGCCATAGCTAGACTTCAGCGTTAATGAGTCGTTCCTGCTAAAGGCAAGGTGGCTACAGTCTTACACCAGACTTACACCATTATGATGTGGTCACACATGGAAACCTCACTTCTTGTGACGTGTTACTGCAGCAAACCACTGCGCAGTGCATGTTGCTACATTGATTTCAATACCTGACTGCCAGAAGCACACAGACCCATGTGAAGGGATGATGGTACTTGGACCTCACTGCTAAAAAATGGTGATTGGGTTTTTGTGACTCACATTGGGAGGTCTGGAATTTTATCTTGTTTAACCCAAAAGACTCAACATAATTGGTCGCTAGAATCATACCAGACAGCTCTCTTTTTCTCCTTCTTCTTCTCCTTCTCCGTCTCTTTTCCTTTTCCTTCTTCTTCTTCTCCTCTACTTTCTCCTTCTCCGTCTTCTCCTCCTTCTTCTTCTCCTCCTTCTCCTATTTCTCTTCTCCTTCTTCTCTTCTTCTCTTCTCCTTCTTCTTCTCTCTTCTCTTTTCTCCTTCTTCTTCTCCTTCTGCTCCTTCTCCTTCTTCTTCTCCGTCTTCTCCTTCTCCGTCTTCTCCTTCTTCTATTCCTTCTCCTTCTTCTCCTTCTTCTCCTTTCTCCTTCTTCTCCTCATTCTCCGTCATCTCCTCTTTCTCTCCTTCTTCTTCTCCTCCATCCTCTCCTTCTCCTCCTCCTTCTACTTCTTCTCCTTCTTCTCTTCTTCTCTCCTTCTCCTCCTTCTACTTCTTTTCCTTCTTCTCCTCCTTCTGCTCCTCCATCTTCTCCTTCTTCTCCTTCCTCTCCTCCTTCGCCATTTTCTCCTCCTTCTACTTCTTCTTCTCCTCCTTCTTCCTTCCTCTCCACCTTCTCCTCCTTCTCCTCCTTCTCCCACCTTCTCCTCCTTCTCCTCCTTCTCCTCCTTCTCCTCCTCCTCCTCTCTCCTCCTCCTCATTCTCCTTCTCCTCTTTCTTCTCCTTCTTCTTCTCCTCCTCCTTCTTCTTCTCCTTCTCCTTCTCCTTCTCCTTCTTCTCCTTCTCCTTCTTCTTCTCCTCCTTCCCCTTCTCCTCCTCCTTCTTCTTCTCCTTCTCCTTCTTCTCCTCCTTCTCCTTCTTCTTCTCCTCTTCTCCTTCTCCTCCTTCTTTTCCTCCTCCTCCTTCTTCTTCTCCTCCTTCTCCTCCTTCTTCTTCTCTTCCCTTCTCCTTCTTCTTCTCCTCCTTCTCTTCTTCTTCCCCTTCTCCCCTCCCTCCTTCCTCTCCTCTCCTCCTTCTCCTTCTTCTCCTTCTTCTTCTCCTTCTTCTTCTCCTTCTTCTTCTCCTTCTTCTCGCCTTGGTCTCTAAGGATAATGCAGTAAATCTGCACATAACTGGTATGACAATCAGATGCCGCTTGGACTTTTACAGAAGAGGAAGTGCTGCCTGCGATGACACCTTGACGGATCCTTTTTACAGAGACTTTGAATAGTGAGCTTGTTGTTGTTTTTTTGCTCGATGTGGAAATTTTGGAAGACGTCTGTAAGAGCAGCAGGAGAACAAAACTGATTTTTTTCCCGATATTAAGCTTTCTTTTATTGAGATGGGGTTTCCCAGTGTGTGGTATGTAAGTTCTTCCTCGTTGTTCTGGAGTAGTTGGTGGTTGCTGACATAGTGACCTTATTTACTTGTTAGAAGTAACAATGTTAAGCATGCGGCCAGCAAAAGGAAGCTTCTGTTATTTTATTCTGGTCCAGTTGTATCAAACCCAATTCCATCGCAGGTCGCCTCAGCATTATAGTTGCCCTCGAACCCTTGGCGCTTTATAAATACTGTATAATAATAATAATAATAATAATATAAATACTGTATAATAATAATAATAAATACTGTATAATAATAATAAATACTGTATAATAATAATACTAAAAAAATACTGTATAATAATAATAATAATAAATAATAATACTGTATAATAATAATAATAATAAATAAATGTATAATAATAATAATAAAAATACTGTATAATAATAATATATAATAATAAATAATAATAATAATACTGTATAATAATAATAAATAATAATATAAATAATAATAATAATAATAATAATAAATACTGTATAATAATAATAATAATATTTTTAAATACTGTATAATAATAATAATAATAATAATAAATACTGTATAATAATAATAATAATAATAATAATAATAAATACTGTATAATAATAATAATAATAATAATAAATACTGTATAATAATAAATACTGTAATAATAATAATAATAATAATAATGTATAATAATAATAAATACTGTATAATAATAATAATAATAATAATAAATAGTATAATAATAATAATAATAAAATAATAAATAATAATAAAAACTGTATAATAATAATAAAAAATACTGTTAATAATAATAATAATAATAATAATAATAATAATAATAAATACTGTATAATAATAATAATAATAATAAATACTGTATAATAATAATAATAATAATAATAATAAAAATACTGTATAATAATAATAATAATAATACTGTATAATAATAATAATAATAATAATAATAATAATAATAAATACTGTATAATAATAATAATAATAATAAATACTGTACAGGGACATGATTAAAAATTAATTCGGAAAAGCATTGAAAACCAATTCGTTCCGGAGGTCAGAAAAAGGAAACAAAAAGTCTTATCTGTTGAAAACTCTCTAAAGTGCACTTTAAAGGCATAAATACCATACAGGGACATGATTAAAAAAAATTTCGTCGTAAATGCATTGAAAACCAATTAATCCGTTCGCCGCGATAAACCTCCCAGGCGCAATGCATCCTGGGGAAGCTTGCTTCGTATTGCGAAAAAAATTATTTCAATGGACTTTCATTCGTAAACCGAAAATTACGTTAACCGAGGCGTTCGTAAACCGCGGTGCGCCTGTATATGTAAAGTGCCGTGTAAACTGATGGCGTTATAGAAGTACCTGTAATAATATGTCATTGCTTTTGTAATGAATGCTAAAAAATGGGATATTTTAATGTTTTCTATTTTTTTTTTTGTTGTGCCATGGGTGTGTGTACATTTCGCAACATGAATTAAGGGGTACAGGAAGTTCTGATTTTTTTTTCTTGTTAAAATATCTGCAGACACATACATTTCCCTGGAAACCAGCACACCTCGCACCTCGCACCTCGCACCACCTTTTATCATTTCTGTTTGCTTATCAACAGCCTTCCCTGAAAGAGGAAGTTGATTGTTGTGTAATGAGGATAATGGGATGGCACATACAGGACGGACTGCATGGCGTTATCTCTAGTTGTGTCAGTAGTATTCTGAAATAAAACTTGGCCCTTTAACCCTCTAAACCAGCACCCTGGGGTGCCTTGCCTTGAGGTTTCATCAGGGGTGCCTTGAGGTTTCATCAGGGGCGCCTTGAGGTTTCATCAGGGGCGCCTTGAGGTTTCATCAGGGGCGCCTTGAGGTTTCATCAGGGGCGCCTTGAGGTTTCTTAAGGGGCGCCTTGAGGTTTCATCAGGGGCGCCTTGAGGTTTCATCAGGGGCGCCTTGACGTTTCATCAGGGGCGCCTTGAGGTTTCATCAGGGGCGCCTTGAGGTTTCTTCAGGGGCGCCTTGTGGTTTCTTCAGGGGTGCCTTGATGTTGAGGTTTCATCAGGGGTGCCTTGAGGTTTCATCAGGGGTGCCTTGAGGTTTCTTCAGGGGTGCCTTGAGGTTTCATCAGGGGCGCCTTGAGGTTTCATCAGCGGCGCCTTGAGGTTTCTTCAGGGGCGCCTTGAGGTTTCTTCAGGGGTGCCTTGATGTTGAGGTTTCATCAGGGGTGCCTTGAGGTTTCATCAGGGGTGCCTTGAGGTTTCATCAGGGGTGCCTTGAGGTTTCATCAGGGGTGCCTTGAGGTTTCATCAGAGGTGCCTTGAGGTTTCTTCAGGGGTGTCCTGAGGTTTCTTCAGGGGTGTCCTGAGGTTTCATCAAGGGTGCCTTGGCGAAATGTCTAAAAAGTGGGCAGCAGTGTGGCTAAATGGTTAGCACTTCCGCCTGGCAATACTCGGGTTGTTGGTTCAAATCCCAACCATGGCACCACCTGCCTGCATGTTTCTCCCTGTGCCTGCGTGGGTTTCCTCCAGGTACTCCGGTTTCCTCCCACAGTCCAAAGACATGCTGGTAGGTTCATTGGCTCTCTGTCTACATTGTCCCTAGTATGTGTATGTATGAATGTGAGTTAGGGGCCTTAGATTGTACGCCCCTCGGGGGCGGGGACTGATGTGAATGTACAATATATATGTAAAGCGCTGTGTAAAGTGACGGCGCTATATAAGTACCTGTAATAAATAAAAATAAAATTGCCCAAAACTTCTACACAAGCCAGCGGGTGGAACAAGCTGGCCTTTTAGTTGCACAAAGCCCCAGGTTTCCATTGTGCACCATTACGACCTTCTAGCCGCCGACGTCCTGACAACCAATGACATCATCAGTTGATAAGGAGGATGTCAGTTGCCTGCACAGCATCCTAGATTGACCCTCCCCCGCCCCTCTCCATCATTGCTGGGGTCACATTAGCTCAGTGATGGATAAAAACTGGGGAGAAGAGAAACAATGGAATACTAGTCAGTACCAGCGTGCAGAAGTGTATCTGCTTTGGAAGAATGGGTCTATAATAAGGTGTGTAAAGAAAACAGAAAGGTTTTATAAACAAATTCCAAATTACATTCACATGTTATTGGGGGGGGGGGGGGGCAGGGAGGGCATGACATAAGCAGAATAAACTTCAGCTTTTATTTTCCTCCAAAGTTCTGACTTTCTATAAACTTTTGATTAGTAAAAAGTTTTCTAACTTGCGAGAAGGCGGCAGAAATAAAGGAGAAGAGGGCGCCGACCTCACACGGCTTCTGCTTTATGGGACAAAGGTAAAGGGCTGCGATGAAGGAAATAGCCAGCGGCATGTCAAAGCGGCCCTGCATGGCTGCGAAATGGCCGAGCCGGCACGCTGACTGCGGGACTGTGATGTAACTTCCTGCTCGGAACTCAGTAATGCTGAGTAAAATGACTGCAATGCCGGTACTGCGGTTTCAACATTACAGGCTGACGGCAGGAATGAAGGAAGATTTCCTCCCAATGTTGTGTTGCTGACATCCTTCCTGGACAATGTAGGTGCAAGATGCTAATGAGCCTTAAAGTGCACGTCCACCCAAACCGGAGGGCGTTTCGTTTTCTAAATCAGCGCGTCTCATAAATAATCACCATGTTTTGTATACTTTTATTTCATTTTTATTTCATTTTTATTTTATTTTTAATTTAATGTAATTATTATTTTTTTTTTTTATTTATTATTTTTTTTATTTTGTTTTATTTTTTTATTTTATTTTAATTTATTTTTTAAAATTTAGATTTAATTATTTATTTGCATTTATTTATTTATTTATTCTATTACTTTTTTTTTTTTTTTGCATCTTTGCGAATCTCCTGCAGTCTCTTTGCAGCTACTTCCTATCCAGTGGCAGATGCCTGTCATTGGTCAGGGCCAGTTCTGATTGGTGGTGCATGGGCAATAGACATCAGCAGGGCCACTTATACTGTCCACCAGGAGCACCTCTGAGAAGGTGACAACACAGCAGAGTGATTAGGAGACAGGGACACAGCCAGGGGCGGACTGACAACTCATGGGGCCCCCGGGCAATAGGGGATCATGGGGCCCCTGTGTCCATGCCCAAACTCAAAAAAGCTTATGAAAAAGGTACCAGGGGCATCTCATGGGGCCCCCTACTGACCCTGGGCCCTCCAAATGGTCAGTCCGCCCCTGGACACAGCGTTGTCACCTTTAGAGTTTAGGGTTTAGCTCAATTTTTTTTTACTCAGCACAAGGGATGGATTAGAAGTGTCCCGTGTGCTGATGGCTGCTCTGTTCAGTGAAATCTTTTGGCATCTCCCACCCCCAGCAGTAATCATCCGGTGTTGCGGGGTGAAGTCAATCTCCCCGACGCGTCGTACGATAGCCCCTGGCTATCACGGGGGTTAATAAGAGCCACTGGACCTGTAACAAGCACTTGTCAGAAGTGCTGACTATGCCCATCCTTTCCATCCTCCTCATCCATTCATATGGCTTCGCACAATGAAAAGCGCCCTATGAATGGAGGAGGACCTTTCATTCACCCATCCCTTCTCCATTCATGGAGCGATTTGCACTGCAGGAAGCCATAGCACAGCTACTATGATTGGAGGAGGAGGAGGACCATTCATTCATCCGCCCCTCCATTCGTGGAGAATGCTTTTCATTGCAGGAAGTCAGAGCACAGCTTCTATGAATGGTGCAGGCGGACCTTTTATTCACCTGCCCCCCCCTTCATTCATGGAGTGCCTTTCACTGCAGGAAGTCATAGCCCAGCTTCTATGATTGGAGGGGGACCTTTCATTCACCCGCCCCTCCCCCATTCCCGGAGCTCTTTTCATAGCAGAGAGAGCAGTCAAATCGGTGCGGTTCTGACTTGGTCACTGTAAGTCGAATTGGGCTTGATGTGACTGGGGGGTTAGAATCACTTTAAGGCTCCATTCACCTTTTGCGCATTCATTCATGGAGTGCTTTTTACTGTGCAAAGCCACAGCACAGCTTCTATGACTGGAGGAGGAGGACTTTTCATTCACTCGCCCCTCCCCCATTCCTGGAGTTCTTTTCATAGCAGAAACCTATAGCACAGCTTCTATGACTGGAGGAGGACCTTTCATTCACTCGCCCCTCCCCCTTTCCTGGAGTTCTTTTCATAGCAGAAACCTATAGCACAGCTTCTATGACTGGAGGAGGAGGACTTTTCATTCACTCGCCCCTCCCCCATTCCTGGAGTTCTTTTCATAGCAGAAACCTATAGCACAGCTTCTATGACTGGAGGAGGAGGACTTTTCATTCACTCGCCCCTCCCCCATTCCTGGAGTTCTTTTCATAGCAGAAACCTATAGCACAGCTTCTATGACTGGAGGAGGAGGACTTTTCATTCACTCGCCCCTCCCCCATTCCTGGAGTTCTTTTCGTAGCAGAACCCTATAGCACAGCTTCTTTGATTGGAGGAGGAAGAACATTCATTCACTCGCCCCTCCCCCATTCCTGGAGTTCTTTTCATAGCAGAAACCTATAGCACAGCTTCTATGATTGGAGGAGGAAGACCTTTCATTCACCTTTTGGAGCTTGCAAAACCTATAGCTATTAGTCATGAAGCTGTGCTATAGTCATTCTGCTATGAAAAAGACCTCCAGGTGCACCCTGGGGGAAACGCGGTGAAAATGCGCCAGTCATAGAAGCCTGCTAAAAAGACCTCCAGGAATGGGGGAGGGGCGAGTGTGTTTAAAATTCCTGGAGTTCTTTTTGTAGCAGAACCCTATAGCACAGCTTCTATGATTGGAAGGAAGACTGCGCAAAAAAAAAACAAAAAAAACGCTCTATTAGCTGTTAACCACCCCAAACGCGGTGAAAAACCAAATGTGTTTAAAACGCTTAAAAACTTCGCAAAGCTCTACAACCCCCCAAAAAGTGGAAGCTTCTTCAGCACATTGGTCGCACGCAGGGCGCCCCATAAAACGGCCAGAATGATGCGACTGTCCGAAGAGTACTGCCCCCGCTGGACGGAGGGGGAAGCGCGGAGAGTGTGAAGACGGTAAGAAGGAATTGGCCATTTTTAATTTTCTTTAATTTTTTTATTTGCGCAGAAGGAGGAAAAGGGGGGATTAAAAAAAAAAATGAGTTGGAGTTCTACTTAAAGATGAAACTTAGCCTGGCGCCCCCCCCCCCCCCCATCAGTACACACCGCCGTAGTGTGACGACCAATAAATAGCGCGGGACCTGGCGTACTTTTTTCTTCCTATTATGTGGTAACAAGCGAGTTAACCAGCCCGCCCGGCGCCAATAGAAACAACTCAACGCCGTTTGACAATCGGGGTCATTACTCAATTTCCTTCTCTTGTTTTAAACTTTTTTTTTTTTTGTTTTTTTTCGCAAACCCGCAGCCACAGCGTGCGCTCTTGTTTGGCGTGACATTTCGGAGGTGAGTACAGATGCCATTTACCGGAGACGGCTAAGTAGGTTGTTGCTATTTTTGGACGCCGCAGCTAAAAATGACGCAAAAGGCTCTGCATAGCCAACCAATACAAAGCTGTGTGCTTACAGTGAAAGGCACAGCACACAGTAAAACAAACTCCGCCCACAGGTAACCCTTTGATCACCCCAAATCTTAACCCCTTCCTGCCCAGTGCCATTAGTACAGTGTTGGTGCTTTTTATTAGCACTGATCCCTGTGTTGGTGTCACTGGGGATGTCAGTGACACCAAGTCAGTTTCCCTCCAGTGTCAAAATGCCCGCTGCAGTCCCGCTATAAATCGCTGATCGCCGCCATTACTAGTAACGAAAAAAAAATCCCATTATCTATCCCGCCATTTGTAAACGCTATAACTTTCACGTAACCCAAATAATTTACACGTATTGGTATTTTTTTTTTTAGCGAAGACCCAGAGGAGAATACATTTTGGCCTAAATTTATGACGGTATTTTAAATTTTTTTTCCTGGATATGTTTAATAGCAAAAAAGTCAAAAATATAGTTTTTTTTTTGAAAATTGTCAGTCTTTTTTTGTTTATAGCGCAAAAAAAAAAAACGCACAGGCGATCAACTGCCACCAAAAGAAAGCTCCATTTGTAAGAAAAAAAGGACGTACATTTCATTTGGGGGCAGCGTTGCACGACCGCGCAATTCTCAGTTAAAGTATCGCAAAAAAAATGGCCCGGTCGGGAAAGGGAGGGGGTAAATCCTCTGGAGGGCGAGGGGTTAAAGCGAGACATGTTAGGGATCTATTTACTCGCTGTAACATCCTCTTTCATATTTTACAAAAAAAAAATTGGGATATATATATATTGTTTTTTTTAATGAATTAATTATTAATAATTAATCAATTATTAACCATTTGCCGCCCGGCCTATGGCCAAATGGCGTCCGTAAAAATGTATTAGCTTTCCGGGAGGTTACCATATGGCGTCCTCCCGCACATGCGCAGTACACGCGCTTGCAGAGCCGCGCAGTGGCGCGATCTGTCACCGGCCGTGTACCTCGGACACGGCCCATGACAGATCTGAGTATCGGCCCGTTGCCATACCATGTGACCTGCTGTGACCAATCACAGCAGGTCACATGACAGTTGTATACAATGGATGGCTTCATTCATGCCATTGTATACTAGTGTCTAGCTGTGAATGGTCACAGCAGGTCACATGCACATGTCATGTGATTAGCTGTGGCCAAATCACAGCTAAGCACAAAAAAACAAAACAAAAAAAAAAAACCCTGAATGAATCGATGTCATTCAGGTAAATGGTTGCTTATAGCAAAGTAATTCTTTGCTATAAGCAAATTGTGTAAAAAAAAAAAAAAATACTGATCACTTCCCCAAAGTAGTACAATGTTACTATAGTAACATTGTACTACTTTGGTCATAGTGAAATATGAAAAAAAAATCTTAAAAAAAAGAAAAAAATTTATTAAAAAATTAAAAAAAAAAAAAAATAATATATATATATATTTTTTTTTTCATACTGTCACCAGTCAGTGTCCCTGTTCACCGCCATGCCAGTTATATGATGACGCTGTACTGCACTGGTGACAGTATGTAAAAAAAAAATTGTGAAAATAATTTTTTGCATTTTTTCATTTTCCGAAAAATTATGACAAAAAAAATACAACTTCAAAAAACTCGCCATGCCTCTTATAAGTACGTCGGACTGTCTACTCTGCAAAAAGGGGTCATATGGGGGATATCTGTACTGTTCTGTCATTTGGGGGATATCTGTCCTGTCCTGACATTTGGGGGATATCTGTACTGTCCTGACATTTGGGGGATATCTGTACTGTCCTGACATTTGGGGGATATCTGTCCCATCCTGACATTTGGGGGATATCTGTAGTGTCCTGACATTTGGGGGATATCTGTACCGTTCTGACATTTGGGGGATATCTGTACCGTCCTGACATTTGGGGGATATCTGTACCGTTCTGACATTTGGGGGATATCTGTACCGTCCTGACATTTGGGGGATATCTGTACCGTTCTGACATTTGGGGGATATCTGTAGTGTCCTGACATTTGGGGGATATCTGTACTGTCCTGACATTTGGGGGATATCTGTACTGTCCTGACATTTGAGGGATATCTGTACTGTCCTGACATTTGGGGGATATCTGTACCGTTCTGACATTTGGGGGATATCTGTACTGTTCTGACATTTGGGGGATATCTGTACCGTTCTGACATTTGGGGGATATCTGTACCGTCCTGACATTTGGGGGATATCTGTACCGTTCTGACATTTGGGGGATATCTGTAGTGTCCTGACATTTGGGGGATATCTGTACCGTTCTGACATTTGGGGGATATCTGTACTGTCCTGACATTTGGGGGATATCTGTACTGTCCTGACATTTGGGGGATATCTGTACTGTTCTGACATTTGGGGGATATCTGTACTGTTCCTGACATTTGGGGGATATCTGCCCTGTCCTGACATTTGGGGGATATCTGTACCGTCCTGACATTTGGGGGATATCTGTACCGTTCTGACATTTGGGGGATATCTGTAGTGTCCTGACATTTGGGGGATATCTGTACCGTTCTGACATTTGGGGGATATCTGTACTGTCCTGACATTTGGGGGATATCTGTACTGTCCTGACATTTGGGGGATATCTGTACTGTCCTGACATTTGGGGGGATATGTGTACTGTTCTGACATTTGGGGGATATCTGTACTGTTCTGACATTTGGGGGGATATGTGTACTGTTCTGACATTTGGGGGATATCTGTACTGTCCTGACATTTGGGGGATATCTGTACTGTCCTGACATTTGGGGGATATCTGTACTGTCCTGACATTTGGGGGATATCTGTATTGTCCTGACATTTGGGGGATATCTGTACTGTCCTGACATTTGGGGGATATCTGTATTGTCCTGACATTTGGGGGATATCTGTACTGTCCTGACATTTGGGGGATCTGTACTGTCCTGACCTCAAGAAATTAGATTGGCTGTCAGTACTTCAGGATTGATCAATATTCAGATCTATACCATAGTTTGTGAACTCTATAACTTTCCTACAAACTAAATAATACATCCTAATTTGGGTTATTTTCACCAAAGACATGTAGCAGAATACATCTCGGCCTAAATTTATGAAGAACAATTATTTATTTGCAAACTTTTATAACAGAAACAAAGAAAAACGTGTTTTTTTTTTCAACATTTTCGGTCTTTTTTGTTAATTTAGCAAAAAATAAAAACCCCAGCGGTGATTAAATACCACCAAAAGAAAGCTCTAGTTGTGTGAAGAAAATGATAAAATTTTAGTTTGGGTACAATGTTGTATGACCGCGCAAATTGTCATTCGAAGTGTGAGAGCGCTGAAACCTGAAAACTGGCCTGGGCAGGAAGGGGGTAAAAGTGCCCGGTATTGAATTGGTTAAATTAAAATGTATTTTGTGAAAAAAAAATTGCGTTTGAAACACCACTGCGCAAATGGCATGTAACGTAAAAACAAAATTGAAAAAGATTACCATTTCATTCTCCAGGGTCTTTTCTAATAAAAAATATAGAATGTTTGGGGGTTAAAAGTAATTTTCTAACAAAAAACAACGATTTAAACTTGTAAACAAAGCAGGCCAGAAAAGGCTCGGTCTAAATGCTGCAAAAGTGCACTAAAAACATACCTGCCATTCATTTCTATAGGAAACGCATTAAAAATGTTGTGGGGTTTTTTTTTCGAGTAACTTGTCCAGGTTTCACAGGTGTATGCTGGGAGTCAAGGAATCCAGAAAACGCATTAAAAAGTGTTAGAAATACGAGATGCGTTTTGCTAAAAATCTTACTGCGTTTTTAGGTACTCTGGTATGAAAGGCCTCTAATAGGTAAATAAATAAAAAAACAAAAATAATGAAGCCAATTGGGGTCCAGTTTTTGACTAGGTCAAGGATGTGTAGAGCTTCCCCACCCTTTTATATTTGCGCAGTTCCGATTTGGGGAGCAAGGTGGGTGGCTACATTTGGTGAAGCCAACAATTTTGCACCCAGCAACTTCAACTTTGGGATCAAAGGATGTCCGGTGGGAGGAAGGGTTCTGATGTGGCCTCCCGGGGCTTTTATTTTGGTTAGTTCATAAGAAACTGGCTGCTGCAATTGGCCCACCAATGACAGCTAACTTTCAGGTTTGGACCAAACCCAAACCGAAGCTCATCACATGGCCATACTAGGTCAAGGATGTCAAGAGCTTCCCCACCCCCTTATATTTGCAGTTACGATTTTGGGAAATAGATGGGTGGCTACATTTGATGAAGCCAACAATTTCGCACCCAGCATCTTCAATTTTGAGGTCCAAGGATGTCCGGTAGGGAGGAAGGGTGCTGATAGGGCCACCCAGGGCTTACAGTTTGGCCAGTTCATAAGAAACTGACTGATATTGGCCCACCAACTGCAGCTACCTTTCAGGTTTGGACCAAACTGAAGTTCATCACATGGCCATACTAGGTCAAGGATGTCAAGAACTTCCCCACCCCTTTATATTTGCGCAGTTACGATTTGGGGAGCAAGGTGGGTGGCTACATTTGATGAAGCCAACAATTTTGCACCCAGCATCTTCAACTTTGGGATCAAAGGATGTCCGTTGGGAGGAAGGGTGCTGATAGGGCCACCCAGGGCATACATTTTGGCCAGTTCATAGGAAACTGCCTGAAATTTGCCCACCAATGACAGCTAACTTTCAGGTTTGGACCGAACCCAAACCGAAGCTCATCACATGGCCATACTAGGTCAAGGATGTCAAGAGCTTCCCCACCCTTTTATATTTGCACAGTTACGATTTGAGGAGCAAGATGAGAAGATTTCCTCTAGTGGTTGGGTGTCTGTCCTCTGTGCCCTTGTTGGATGGGGATGGGGAATCTCCCAGGCACAGCTCATTGGTCCAGCAATGACAGCCAACTTTCAGGTTCGGACCAAACCCAAGCTCACCACATATGGCCACATTAGGTCAGTGATGTCCTGAGAATCCCCACCCCCTTATATATATATAATTTTCAGGGTGGGGAATCTCCTAGCTGTTGCCCAGCAGTCACAGCCAACTTCAGTGTTCGGACCAAACCCAAGCTCACCACATGTGGCCAAATTAGGTCAGTGGTGTCCTGAGAATCCCCTCCCCCTTATGTATATATATAATTTTCAGGGTGGGGAATTTCCTAGCTGTTGCCCAGCAGTCACAGCCAACTTCAGTGTTGGGACCAAACCCAAGCTAACCACATGTGGCCACATTAGGTCAATGGTGTCAAGGACATCCCTGCCCCTTTGAATATGTCATTTTCAGGGTGGGGAATCTCCAGGCAGCAGCTCATTGGCCCAGCAGTGACTGCTAACTTCTGGGGTTCGACCAAACCCAAACTCAAGCTCACCACATGGCCATACTAGGTCAAGCATGTCAAGAGCATCCCCGCCCCTTTATATACATGGACCCCCCCTAGCTCATTGGCTCAACAGTGATAGCTGACTTCCAGGTTGAGACCAGACCCAAGCTCATCCCTAGTAGATTTGGACATTTCACTTCTACCTAACTGCCATTCATCACACAATGAATAAGTCTAATAACTTGGCCAGCAGTTGAGTGGGGGTGGGAGGCAATATTTGGTTTGGCACAAGGGGCCCCTTGGTGACTCTGCCCCCTGGAAATCGATTGCAGTGGAGGAGTCTAGGGGCAACGATGAGCAAAGCGCAGCGAACTGGATGCGTCCTACTGAACAAGCCCGCGCGTGGCACGTAGAGTCCATCTGACGACGGGGAAGGGAGGTCGAAGCCGAATGTGCAGTACGAGGAAGGAAGTGGACGCAGCGGAGCAGAAAGCTGAGCGGCGGGGTGGGGGCAGAGGAGAATCATACAGACCAAAAAAAAAAAAAAGCAGAAGCAAAGAAACAACAAGGAAGAAGCTCGGAGCTTTCTCCATGTGTCTGGTGACAGGACGCACCGAGAGCACCTGAAACAAGATGGTGGTGAGTGAAGGGTGGCGGGGGGTGAGTGAAGGGTGGCGGGGGGTGAGTGAAGGGTGGCGGGGGTGAATGAAGGGTGGCAGGGATGAGTGAAGGGTGGCGGGGGTGAGTGAAGGGTGGCGGGGGGTGAGTGAAGGGTGGCGGGGGGTGAGTGAAGGGTGGCGGGGATGAGTGAAGGGTGGCGGGGGTGAGTGGAGGGTTGTGGGGGTGAGTGAAGGGTGGCGGGTATGAGTCTGGTGGGGGGTGAGTGAAGGGTGGCGGGGGTGAGTGAAGGGTGGCAGGGGGTGAGTGAAGGGTGGCGGGGATGAGTGAAGGGTGGCGGGGGGTGAGTAGAGGGTTGTGGGGGTGAGTGAAGGGTGGCGGGTATGAGTCTGGCGGGGGGGTGAGTGAAGGGTGGCGGGGGGTGAGTGAAGGGTGGCGGGGATGAGTGAAGGGTGGCGGGGAGGTGAGTGAAGGGTGGCGGGTGTGAGTGAAGGGTGGCGGGGGTGAGTGAAGAGTGGCAGGGGGTGAGTGAAGGGTGGCAGGGGGTGAGTGAAGGGTGGCGGGGGTGAGTGAAGGGTGGTGGGGGTGGGGGAACAATGACAGGTGCTCTTCCTGGACTTCAGGCAAGGCTTAGGCTTGGCCATACATTGTACAATTTCCTGTAGATTTACCTCCCACTGTGTGGTGCCACCGGCAACCGGCTGATCTCCATCGTCGGAATATACTGATCACCAGAAAGACTCTCAGACTCTGTTCAAGATTTTGGCATGCGCAGGGAAACGGAGAGCAGGGCAGCTGGTGGCAAGGGATGAATGCTAGGATTGGAATTGAAGCTGAACGCCATTTATGCGTATTCGTCCTTGAATCTCGCTGTGCTCCTCCCGGATCTGTGCCGTCATCCGGTGTGAGACTTCCTGTCATAAAGACCACTCACTACTGCCCTCTCTCCTTGTTCAGGGGGACTGGTCTGGTCTCCGCCCCCTGCCCCTGTAGTTTCACTGTAGAGGGTGGGGCCTGCTGGGCTCCTCCCACAGATCTGCTCTCTCTCCTTGTTCAGGGGGACTGGTCTGGTCTCCGCCCCCCTTGTAATTTCCTGTAGAGGGTGGGGCCTGCTGGACTCCTCCCACAGATCTGCTCTCTCTCCTTGTTCCTTGTTCCTGTAGGACCTCCATGATTTGTAGAGTCTTCTAGGCATGGAATGAACAAGTTGGCGACATATTGTGACATCGATCTTTTTCCATTCTTCCAGAACGACCTCTTTTAGAGCCTGGATGGTGGATGGAGAGTGATGCTCAACCTTTCTCTTCAGAATCCCCCATAGGGGTTGGATTGGGTTCAGATCAGGAGACATACTTGGCCACTGAATCCCTTTCATCCTGTTCTTCTTCAGAAATGCATCAGTGGCCTTAGATGTGTGTTTTGGATCGTTGTCATGTTGGAAAAGTGCACGATGATCGAGGGCACGGAGTGATGAGAGCATCTTCTCTTTCAAAAAAGAGCCGTACATCTGTGAATTCATGACACCATCAATGAAATGCAGCTCCCTGACACCAGCAGCACTCATGCAGCCCCCCCAGAAGGACACTGCCACCACCATGTTTCACAGTATGCACCATGCATTTTTCTTTGTACGCCTCACCTTTGCGACGCCAGACAGTTTTGAAGCCATCAGTTCCAAAAACATTTATCTTGGTCTCATCACTCCAGAGTACAGAGTCCCAGTAGTCTTCTTCTTTTTCAGCATGAGCCCTGGCAAATTCTAGGCAGACTTTTTTGTGCATGGGCTTTAGGAGAGGCTTCCTTCGTGGACGACACCCATGCATGCCATTCCTCTGCAGTGCACGGGAAACAATCGCCCCAGTTTGGCTTTCTACTTCTTTAGCAAGCTGCAGTGAACTTGCATGGTGATTTTCTCCAACCCTTCTCATCAGAAGACGCTCTTGTCGAGGTGGACGTCCTGGACGTCTCTGTGAGATGGTTGCAGTTCCATCTTTGTTCCATTTTTGTATCACGTTTGCTCCAGTATTCTGACTGCAAAGTAAAGCTTTGCTGATCTTCCTGTAGGTTTCATCTTTCTTGTGTCAAGAAATCATTTTATTTCTCAGGCCTTGTGATATTTCTCTTTCATGTGGTGCCATTGCTGCCAGCATGAAATGGGTGGGGTTTTCTGTGTTAGGTAACGCCCTTTTATAATCACCTGTCTGCTGGACGCCTGTTTAATGAATAATCAGACTCCCCTGGAGATGGATTCTTGTTCATTAGGATTTTGTTGTCTAAAATTTAGCTTTGTTCCTAAGACTTTCATTGGGGTGTGATCATTTTTGCAATGGAAACCCATTCCATGAAGCTCTCTACGCACTGTTGTTGGGCTCATCTGAAGGCCACACCAAGTTTGGAGGTCTTTAGCTATTGACTCTGCAGACAATTAGAGACTTCTGCGCACTGTGCGCTTCAGCATGCGCTGACCCCGCCCTGTCATGTGACGTGGCCTACCACTTGGTGGCTGAGTGGCTGTTGTTCCCAGTTGCTTCCACTTTGTTATAATCCCACTAACAGTTGAGCGTGGAATATTTAGTAGCCAGGAAATGTCACGGATGGACTTACTGCCCAGGTGGCCACCTATCACGGGACCACGCTTGGAGTCACTGAGCTCCTGAGAGCGACCCATTCTTTCACCAATGTTTGTAGAAGCCGTCTGCATGCCTAGGGGCTGATTGTATACACCTGTGTCCATAGAGGGGATTGGAACACCTGAATCACATGATATGGAGGGGATTGGAACACCTGAATCACATGATTGGGAGGGGATTGGAACACCTGAATCACATGATTGGGAGGGGATTGGAACACCTGAATCACATGATGTGGAGGGATTGGAACACCTAAATCACATGATTGGGAGGGGATTGGAACACCTGAATCACATGATATGGATGGGATTGGAACACCTGAATCACATGATATGGAGGGGATTGGAACACCTGAATCACATGATATGGATGGGATTGGAACACCTGAATCACATGATATGGAGGGGATTGGAACACCTGAATGATTGGGAGGGCGGGGCCAATACTTTGGGTTATATAGTATATGTGTGGATGTATTCGTAGTATACGGTGTATTGTCCTATGGTGATCATTGCTCCTGTTGTGTCGGCTGATTGTTGTGTTCCAGGTGATCAGTCAGTGACTGGGACTACACAAAGGGGTATTATATGGGGCCCGGTGTCTAGAATAACATTCCAGTCCTGCGGGGACAATGCACAGAGCTCAAGGCATGCAAATCTTCCTCCATTCACTGAACAAAGAGATATTCATTGTGACTATTGGGCCTGGCCTTGCAGGATGTTACATTGTATATCAGCCGGGGCTCTGATCACACGGAGTCCCGATGACTTGTATTGGCTACAGCTGAGCTCCATACTGATACAAAGTAACAAATGTATTCAATAACTGTGTGTATCAATGAATGCGAGAAGCACCTGAATTTGATTTGGTGTCCCCTTCAGAGTCCCCCTTACATCAGACTCCCTGATAGAGTCACTCTTACATTGGGGGCACATCTTACATTATTACATGGGGGTCCTCATCAGAGTCCCCCTTACAGTATAATCCCCATCAGAGACCCCCTTACATCAGGGTCCCCATCAAAGTCCACCTCTTACATCAGGGTCCCATCAAAGTCCCCCTCTTACATCAGGGTCCCTATCAAAGGGAGGCAGGAAGGGGGTAGAAGTGCCCTGTAGGCAGGAAGGGGGTAGAAGTGCCCTGTAGGCAGGAAGGGGGTAGAAGTGCCTGGGGGGCAGGAAGGGGGTAGAAGTGCCCTATAGGCAGGAAGGGGGTAGAAGCGCCTGGTAGGCAGGAAGGGGGTAGAAGTGCCCGGTGGGCAGGAAGGGGGTAGAAGCGCCTGGTAGGCAGGAAGGGGGTAGAAGTGTCCGGGAGGCAGGAAGGGGGTAGAAGTGCCCTGTAGGCAGGAAGGGGGTAGAAGTGCCCGGCAGGCAAGAAGGGGGTAGAAGCGCCCGGGAGGCAGGAAGGGGGTAGAAGTGCGCGGTAGGCAGGAAGGGGGTAGAAGTGCCCGGTGGGCAGGAAGGGGGTAGAAGTGCCCGGTGGGCAGGAAGGGGGTAAAGCACCCGGTGGGCAGGAAGGGGGTAGAAGTGCCCGGTAGGCAGGAAGGGGGTAAAGCGCCCGGTGGGGCAGGAAGGGGATAGAAGTGCCCGGTAGGCAGGAAGGGGGTAGAAGCGCCCTGTAGGCAGGAAGGGGGTAGAAGCGCCCGGTGGGCAGGAAGGGGGTAGAAGCGCCTGGTAGGCAGGAGGGGGTAAGGGGGTAGAAGTGTCCGGGAGGCAGGAAGGGGGGGGTAGAAGCGCCCGGGAGGCAGGAACGGGGTAGAAGCGCCCGGGGGGCAGGAAGGGGGTAGAAGCGCCCGGGAGGCAGGAACGGGGTAGAAGCGCCCGGGGGGCAGGAAGGGGGTAGAAGCGCCCGGTGGGCAGGAAGGGGGTAGAAGTGCCCAGGAGGCAGGAAGGGGGTAGAAGTGTTCAGGAGGCAGGAAGGGGGTAGAAGTGTCCGGGAGGCAGGAAGGGGGTAGAAGTGCCCGGGAGGCAGGAAGGGGGTAGAAGTGTCCGGGAGGCAGGAAGGGGGTAGAAGTGTCCGGGAGGCGAGGGGTTAGACACAAAACATTTAGTTTTTGATTCTATGGACTTCAATGGAGACGCTGCAGAAAAACATGTAGTGACGCTGCACTCTTTTGACCCCCCCTTTTTTTTTTTTTTTGCGCAGCGGTTTTGAAAGGTGAAAGGTCTGCTGGGACGGTGTGAAGATGATGGCTCATAGGAGTGGCTCCGATTACCGGGATCTGGCGGTGTACGAGAAGAGCCACATAAAGAGGACCCTGGAGCTGGGGACCGTCATGACCGTATTCAACTACAAGAAGTCCCAGCCGGAGCGGAGGACCATCCAGGTCATAATGGAGACCTTCCAGGTGGCGTGGAGTAAGACCGCAGATAAAATCGAAGGATTCTGTAAGTATTTTACTTCTGTAGCAAAACTGGATACAAAAGGAGCAAAAATAAAATGCTGGATACCTTTAAAGTGTATTTACCGCCCCCCTCCCAGAAAAAAAAAAAAAAATCTGCCAGCTTACCCTCTATTGATTGCATCGAGGAAGTTGGGTTTTTTTTTCACCCCGTCTTCCTGGCAGAGAGGGACTTCCTGGACTGACAACGCTCAGAGTCTGTGCTTCCTGCAGGAGCAGCGTTGTCACCCTAGGACAGGGGTCCCCAATATTTCTAAACAAAGGGCCAAATTACTGTCCTACAGATCCTGGGGGGGGGGGGGGGGGTTGGACTGAGGCCAGTTGAAGTAGACAATGCTCCAAAGTCCATGGGAGTAAACAAATTACATAGTGCCTGTGGTCTGTAGGTCAATAGGAGGAGGAATAGTGCCCCATTGTTGGTGTTAGAGGAAAGAATAAAGCCCAATGTTGGTGTCAGTGGAAGCAATAGTATTACATCATAGTGACCTTGGTGTCGATGTGAGGAATGTGCCCCACTGTTGGTGTCAGTGAGATTTATCGTGCCCCATTGTTGGTGTCAGTGGAAGGAATAGTGCCCCATCATTGGTGTCAGTGAGAGGAATAGTACCCCATCATTGGTGTCAGTGGAGAAATAGTGCCCCATTATTGGTGTCAGTAGGAGGAATAGTGCCCCATTATTGGTGTCAGTGGGAGGAATAGTGCCCCATCATTGGTGTCAATGGAAGAAATAGTACCCCATCACTGGTGTCAGTGGAGAAACAGTGCCCCATTATTGGTGTCAGTGGGAGAAATAGTGCCCCATCATTGGTGTCAGTGGTAGGAATAGTACCCCATCATTGGTGTCAGTGGAGAACTAGTACCCCATCATTGGTGTCAATGGAATTAAAAGTGCCCCATCATTGGTGTCAGTGGAAGGAATAGTGTCCTATCATTGGTGTCAGTGGAAGGAATAGTGTCCTATCATTGGTGTCAGTGGGAGGAATAGTGCCCCATCATTGGTGTCAGTGGAAGGAATAGAGTCCAATCATTGGTATCAGTGGGAGGAATAGTGCCCCATCATTGGTGTCAGTGGGAGGAATAGTGTCCATCATTGGTATCAGTGGGAGGAATAGTGCCCCATCATTGGTGTCAGTGGGAGGAATAGTGCCCCATCATTGGTGTCAGTGGGAGGAATAGTGCCCCATCATTGGTGTCAGTGGGAGGAATAGTGCCCCATCATTGGTGTCAGTGGGAGGAATAGTGTCCCATCATTGGTGTCAGTGGGGGGGAATAGCGGATACATGCAAGCAAAAGGCCACATTCAACCATCAAGTCCATAACGGTGTCATCGAATGTTCCCACGAACTATGTTTCTGACTTTCCATACAAATGTTGGACTTTGATCCCTCCGGTGTGTGTCCAGCCTGGCCGATGAAGCGAGTGTCCGAAGGTTTGGAGTGACGGCTCCCCTAACTCTCTCTTTAAGTGACTGTTGTGTAAAATAAATCTCCGATATAAAACGTATTCAAGAGATAAATATTGTATTTAACGTCAGACAGAGCGAACGATTTCACTTAATCCCCCCCAAAAAAAAAGAAAAGAAAAAGTCTATAAAAAAAAAAAGGAGGTCTCCTTCCACCAGCGGTCACAAATCACTTTCAGGAGCCGGCCACCCCCTGCGCAATTCACGGCAAGAATACAATTTCACCGCCGAGCAAGAGGTCAGCGCTTTAAATTGCTTTTCCCTATCGCACATGAAAGAACGAAACATTTTCATTTATTGACGAGATGATGGCTGAGCCGAGACAAGTTACTTCAATCCGATGACCCCTGACTCCGAGCCAAAAAAGATCGACTTGTCTTCGTTTACAAGGATTAGGTTGGCTGCTGGTTTTCTTTTTCCTCACCTCGGGACGGATTTTAAAGGAGAAGGACGGCTTGGCAGCGATCCAAAGAAATACGTTTAGATCTCTAAAGGGCAAAGTCGTGAGAACTGTTGACCTCGGACACCTGAGATTCAGCCGCGTTCACCGGCCAGTGTTGGCAGTTCGCGGTGGCGGGACAAAATATCGAATACAAATGAGGAATATGAGATTATTGGTTAATTTCTAACGCTAGCTAATTTTTTTTTTTTTTTTTTTTTTTTTTTTTTTTTTTTTTCTTTCATTTTGGGTGTTATGGTGCCCCCCGACAGGTAAAGTTGGATTCCCCAAGTTGAAGTGGTAGTTGGTCTTCACCAGAGCTCCTGATGGTGGACGTGGGCCAGGAACCCTTGTGGTCCCGTTTTTATTAGATGCAAATTGGCACCAGGTCATGGCCATCAGGATTGCCTCACCAAGTGGGTGGCTGAAATGGAAAGGATGCAATGCCGGGACTGTCCAAAGAGATGCAGACAATGGAGTGTTCAGGTCCAAGCAGGGCTTCAGGCGGGAAAGGGTTAGTCAGGTCCAGGCAGGGGTAGAGACAGATGAAGGAGTAGTCAGTCCAGTCAGGCGAGGCAGGGGTAGAGACAGATGGAGTAGTCAGGTCCAGGCAGGGGTAGAGACAGACGGGAGTAGAGACAGACGAAGGAGTAGTCAGGTCCAGGCAGGGGTAGAGACAGGCGAAGGAGTAGTCAGGTCCAGGCAGGGAAAGAGACAGATGAAGGAGTAGTCAGGTCCAGGCAGGGGTAGAGACAGGCGAAGGAGTAGTCAGGTCCAGGCAGGGGTAGAGACAGACGAAGGAGTAGTCAGGTCCAGGCAGGGGTAGAAACAGACGGAGTAGTAGTCAGGTCCAGGCGGGGGTATAGGCAAGCGGCAAGTGAAGGATTGGTCATTTCTAGACAGGTCAAGGTGGGCAGCAGGCAAGGGATTAGTCAGGGCCAGGCAGGGGGAGAGACAGGCGAAGGAGTAGTTAGGTCCAGGCAGGGGTAGAGACAGAGTAGTCAGGTCCAGGCAGGGGTAGAGACAGACAGAGTAGTCAGGTCCAGGCAGGGGTAGAGACAGGCAAGGGAGTTGTCAGGTCCAGGCAGGGGTAGAGACAGATGGGGTAGTCAGGTCCAGGCAGGGGTAGAGACAGATGGGGTAGTCAGGTCCAGGCAGGGGTAGAGTCAGGCGAAGGATTAGTCAGTTCCAGACAGGTCGAGGTGGGCAGCAGGCAAGGGAGTAGTCTAGTCTAGGCAGGGGTCCAGGCAGATGGCAGGCAAGGGATTAGTCAGGTCTAGGCAGGGGAAGAGTCAGGTGAGAGGAGAAGGAGTAGTCAGGTCCAGGCAGGGGTAAAGGCAAGCAGGGGAGTAGCCAGGTCCAGACAGCAATAGTCAGATGAGAGGTAAAGGAGTAATCAGGTCTAGGTAGGCAGCAAGTGAGGGAATAGTCAGGTCCAGGCAGGGGTTAAGGTAGGCAAGGGAGTAGCCAGGTCCAGGCAGGGATAGAAGCAGGTGTCAGGAAAGGGATTGGTCAGGTCTAGGCAGGGGAAGAGTCAGGTGAGAGGCGAAGGAGTCGTCAGGTCTAGGCAGGCAGCAAGTGAGGGATTAGTCAGATCCAGGCAGGGGTTAAGGCAGGCAAAGGAGTAGTCAGGTCAAGGCAGGGATAGAAGCAAGTGTCAGGAAAGGGATTGGTCAGGTCCAGGCAAGGGTTAGTTCAGGTCTAGGCAGGGGTAGAGGCAAGCAGCAAGTGAAGGAGCAGTCAGTTCCAGACAGCTGAGGCGGGCAGCAGGCGAGGGAGTAGTCTGGACTAGGCTGGGGAAGAGTTAGGTGACAGGTGAAGGAAGAGTAAGGTCCAGACAGGGATAGAGTCAGGTGAGAGGCGAAGGAGTAGTTAGGTCTAGGCAGGGGTAGAGGCAGGCAGCAAGTGAGGGATTAGTCAGGTCCAGGCAGGGGCTGAGGCAGGCAAGGGAGTGGCCAGATCCAGACAGTGGTAGAAAGCAGGTGGCAGGTGAAGGGGCAGTCAGTTCTAGACAGGCCAAGGCAGGCAGCAGGCGAGGGAGTAGTCAGGTCTAGGCAGGGGTCCAAGCAGATGGCAGTCAAGAGTTTAGTTAGGTCCAGGCAGGGGAAGTCAGGTGACAGGCGAAGGAAGAGTCAAGTCCAGGCAGGGACTCAGGTGAGAGGCGAAAGAGTAATTAGGTCTAGAGAGGGGTAGAGGCAGGCAGCAAGTAAGGAATTAGTCAATTCCCGACAGGTTAAGGCAGACAACAGGTGAGGAAGTAGCCAGGTCTGGGCAGGGGTCCAGGCAGATAGCAGGTGAGGGATTAGTCAGGTCCAGGTAGAGTGAAAGTCAGTTGGCCGGTGAAGGAAGAGTCAGGTCAAGAGAGGGATAGATTCAAGTAAGAGGCGAAGGAGTAGTTAGGTCTAGGCAGGGATAGAGGCAGGCAGCAAGTGAGGGATTAGTCATGTCCAGGCAGGGGTTGAGGCAGGCAAGGGAGTAGACAGGAGTAGGCAGGGGTCAAGGCAGGTGGCAGGGAAGGGAGTGGTCAGGACCTGGCAGGGGTCAATACAGGTGGCAGGCAAGGGAGTAGCCAGGTCCAGGCAGGGGTCAAGGTGGGTGGCAGGCAAGGGAGTAGCCAGGACCAGGCATGGGTCAAGGCAGGTGGCAGGGAAGGGAGTGGTCAGGTCCAGGCAGGGGGTCAAGACAGGTGGCAGGGAAGGGAGTGGTCAGGTCCAGGCAGGGGTCAAAGCAGGTGGCAGGCAAGGGAGTAGCCAGGACCCGGCAGGGGTCAAGGCAAGTGGCAGGGAAGGGAGGGGTCAGGTCCAGGCGGGGGGTCAAGACAGGTGGCAGGGAAGGGAGGGGTCAGGTCCAGGCAGGTGGTCTAGGCAGGTGGCAGGCAAGGGAGTAGCCAGGACCCGGCCAGGGTCAAGGCAGGTGGCAGGCAAGGGAATAGCCAGGACCCGGCCAGGGTCAAGGCAGGTGGCAGGCAAGGGAGTAGCCAGGACCTGGCAGGGGTCAAGGCAGGTGGCAGGGAAGGGCCCCAACCATCTCTGCTGGCCTTGAATTCAGTTTATATTATGGAGATTGTAACAGGAGTAGGTGAAACACACACAGGTGGACGGGGGCGGCCAAAAGTCCCAGGTGGACAGTAACAGAGTTGGCAACTTCGGCAGGGAGATCCCGCTGCTGGGAGTATCCACGTAGGAGGCCAGGGGCTGACTCAGCACAACAGGCTCCACCCATAATAAACGTTTAGCGTGGACTGATCTCTGAATACATTGCCAGGCACTTCTCTTTGTACGTCCGCCATCTTGTATACAGAACATGAGGTCCTAGGGACTTTATTGATCTTCCATGATGTCCACTTGGATCAGCCTTTCTGAATCCATACACCAAAGCAGCCACATGGATCTATTGAGGGGCGATCTGAGGATCGTTGGGGGGTGTCTCTGTACCCCATATTATATTGTCTAGGAGCCAAAAATATCCAAAAATAAAAAGCAGACTTTGGTCTTTTCGCTTGAAATCTGATTGCCGTGTTTTGGGATTTCCCTGAAGTTCTCATGAATTGCTTCTACTTTCTATCAGAAATAACTATGAAAAGAAATGAAAAGTGGAAGTGTGAAGTGCGATACCATCATGGGGGGGGGGGGGGTCGAATGTACACTTTTAGGCGTCATGAACACGGCCGTACTCTGCGCCAAAAAACATTTCTAACGTGTAAAACGTGTTTTTTCCCGTGGCGGAGCTGAAGGCGGGCCAGCCATAGAAGTGAATGCCTGTGTGTACAATGTATTTTTTTGCACTGGGTAACAGGCAAGGGAGTAGTCAGGTCGAGGCAGGTGGCAGGTCAGAGAGTAGTCAGGTCCAGGCGGGGGTCGAGGCAGGTGGCAGGTCAGAGAGTAGTCAGGTCCAGGCGGGGGTCAAGGCAGGTGGCAGGTGAGAGAGTAGTCAGGTCCAGGCGGGGGTCAAGACAGGTGGCAGGTGAGAGAGTAGTCAGGTCCAGGCGGGGGTCAAGACAGGTGGCAGGTGAGAGAGTAGTCAGGTCCAGGCGGGGGTCGAAGCAGGTGGCAGGTGAGAGAGTAGTCAGGTCCAGGCGGGGGTCGAGGCAGGTGACAGGTGAGAGAGTAGTCAGGTCCAGGCGGGGGTCGAGACAGGTGAGAGAGTCAGGTCCAGGCGGGGGTCGAGGCAGGTGAGAGAGTACTCAGGTCCAGGCGGGGGTCGAGGCAGGTGACAGATGAGAGAGTAGTCAGGTCCAGGCGGGGGTCAAGGCAGGTGGCAGGTGAGAGAGTAGTCAGGTCCAGGCGGGGGTCAAGACAGGTGGCAGGTGAGAGAGTAGTCAGGTCCAGGCAGGGGTCAAGACAGGTGGCAGGTGAGAGAGTAGTCAGGTCCAGGCGGGGGTCAAGACAGGTGGCAGGTGAGAGAGTAGTCAGGTCCAGGCGGGGGTCGAAGCAGGTGGCAGGTGAGAGAGAGTAGTCAAGTCCAGGCAGGAGTTGAGGAAGGTGACAAGCAAGAAAGTAGTCAGCTCCAGTCAAGAATTGAGGTAGGCGGCAGGTGAGAGAGTAGTCAGGTCCATACAGGGGTTGAGACAGGCAAGGGAGTAGTCAGGTCCAGGCAGGGGTCGAGGCAGATGACAGGAAAGAAAGTAGTCAGGTCCAGGCGGGGGTCGAGGCAGGTGGCAGGAGAGATAGTCAGGTCCAGACAGGGGTTGAGGCAGGCAGCAGGAGAGAGAGTAGTCAGGTCCAGTTGGGAGTTGAGGCAGGTGACAGGCAAGAAAGTAGTCAGGTCCAGGCGGGAATCAAGGCAGATGAAAGAGTAGTCAGGTCCAGACAGGGTTGAGACAGGTGGTAGAAAAGGGAGTAGTCAGGTCCAGGCAGGGTTGAGGCAGGCAGCAGGCGAGAGACTCGGCAGAACAGGGAGCAGTCAGGTCCAGGCAGAGAGCCAGGTGAAAAATTCTTGGCCGAACAGCATCTGCCTCCAATCAGATGCAGTCACTGGTTGGGTATGCAGACGGCCGCGGGTTCCAGCTGTCTGAATACAATAGGTACCTTGTCCCCCAGCAAGGTTACAGGGGGCCGACCAACAGACCCCCCAACATTTCTGGGCCCTAGCTGTCACACACCATAGACACAGACTGGGGGGAAGGGTCCTCTGTACTGGCAGTGGGGGCTTATTGCTGCAGGGGAACCCTTCCTCATTAACATACGTAGGCAAAGTCTGAGAGGAAATGCCCCACAGGGGAACCCTTCCCATCACTCTTTGGCCATGTAGTGCCCAATCCTGAGGGGAGTCTGAGAGGAAATGCCCCACAGGGGAACCCTTCCCATCACTCTATGGCCATGTAGTACCCAATCCTGAGGAGTCTGAGAGGAAATGCCCCACGGGGGAACCTTTCCCATCACTCTATGGCCATGTAGTACCCAATCCTGAGGGGAGTCTGAGAGGAAATGCCCCACAGGGGAACCCTTCCTATCACTCTATGGCCATGTAATATCCAATCCTGAGGGGAGTCTGAGAGGAAATGCCCCACGGGGGAACCCTTCCCATCACTCTTTGGCCATGTAGTGCCCAATCCTGAGGGGAGTCTGAGAGGAAATGCCCCACAGGGGAACCCTTCCTATCACTCTATGGCCATGTAGTATCCAATCCTGAGGGGAGTCTGAGAGGAAATGCCCCACAGGGGAACCCTTCCCATCACTCTTTGGCTATGTAGTACCCAATCCTGAGGAGTCTGAGAGGAAATGCCCCACGGGGGAACCCTTCCCATCACTCTATGGCCATGTAGTACCCAATCCTGAGGGGAGTCTGAGAGGAAATGCCCCACGGGGGAACCCTTCCCATCACTCTATGGCCATGTAGTACCCAATCCTGAGGGGAGTCTGAGAGGAAATGCCCCACGGGGGGAACCCTTCCCATCACTCTATGGCCATGTAGTACCCAATCCTGAGGGGAGTCTGAGAGGAAATGCCCCACGGTGGAACCTTTCCCATCACTCTATGGCCATGTAGTACCCAATCCTGAGGGGAGTCTGAGAGGAAAATGCCCCACAGGGGAACCCTTCCCATCACTCTTTGGCCATGTAGTACCCAATCCTGAGGGGAGTCTGAGAGGAAATGCCCCACGGGGAACCCTTCCTATCACTCTATGGCCATGTAGTACCCAATCC
Source organism: Staurois parvus (assembly GCA_951230385.1). Lineage (NCBI taxonomy): Eukaryota > Metazoa > Chordata > Amphibia > Anura > Ranidae > Staurois > Staurois parvus. The sequence goes on along the minus strand of CATNWA010016883.1, from coordinate 182,676 downwards.
TGAGGGGAGTCTGAGAGGAAATGCCCCACGGGGGAACCCTTCCTATCACTCTATGGCCATGTAGTACCCAATCCTGAGGGGAGTCTGAGAGGAACTTTGACAATTCCATTAAAGAGTCAATGTAACACTTCCAGGTATTTATCACCTTTCACAGAGATCACAGGACTCCCCCTGACAGTACCTTCATCTGCGATGGCGCCATCTTTGTTCAGTTTTCATCCAGGGCCACCATCTACTTCCTAGACTAAGATGCTGGCTCAATCATGTTATGTCATCCTGGTGCCTGTGCCATTCTTGGCTGTGTTCACAAATGTCTGACACAGATCAGCCCCTTGCTGCAGCCTCTCATTAAGGGGGAGACTGAGGAAATGCTTCCTCCTGCCTGCAGCAGACCGATCACATAATCGGAGCCTGAGCAAAGTCACTGGACTGGAGCTTACAGGCTACTTTTGGTGAAAGGTGGAGATTATTTGAGAAGGCCCCATACCAGTCGCTGTATATTGTGACGGGTCACATATGTATTCACCCGTGACTGCGACTTGACCGCACGCTGCGTGACACAGGTCAGGCCCGGCCGGTATCAATGAGATCACGTTAGTAATTTTGCTGCGATTGCTTCATGACACAGAGGTGTAAAGTTCACCTCCTCGCCTCCAGGTACCTCCGGGAAACGTCGCTGGGACGACTCTGCTGATATCAGAGGAAAATATTTCCTCCCTTTAGACATTTTGTTTAATTTTTAACTCGGCATTTGGAAGTTTGTGGTTCAGTGTTGCAGCAGATCCACAGATTCAATATATCCAACAATGTAGTCACCCGCGGCAGACATTCCCCGCAGGGACTGAAGGTCCCCATAGACAGTCCAATGGTTGGCCGGTTCCTGGTGACTTGGCTGAAATGGGAGCCGTGGATGGCCGTTGGCAGCACTTGGCTTGATTTAAAAAAATTGGCTGAGCCAGGTGGAAGATTGCCACCCAGGGGCAGACTGACCATTCCGGCACTTGGGCACTGCCCAAGGGCCCGGGGTCAGTAGGGGGCCCCATGAAATGCCCCTGGTACCTTTTTATAGGCTTTTTTTGGGTGTGCTTTGAGTTTGTTTGAGTGTGTTTGAGGACACAGGGGCCCCATGATCCCCTATTGCCCGGGGGCCCCATGAGTTGTCATTCTGCCCCTGTTGCCACCTAAGGCCTTGGTGACCAACCTGTGGCCCCAAGACCACATGGGGCCCTTTGTGCACTTGTTGTGCAGCCGTCGGGGTTCCCTGCAAACACTGATATGTGCTTCCCTATTGCTCTGTTATAGTAGTGACTTCCAGCAGTCTCATAATAGTCAATGATTGTCTCCTGAAGCCCCTGTCCACTCTCTAATGAATCCTAAGCATGTTCACAGTCTCTGACCATCTCATGTATCATGTCTGCAGTCTCTGACCATCTCCTGTATCATGTCTGCAGTCTTTGGCCATCTCTTGTAGTATGTCTGCAGTCTCTGACCATCTCCTGTATCATGTCTGCAGTCTTTGGCCATCTCTTGTAGTATGTCTGCAGTCTCTGACAATCTCTTCTTGCTATCATGTCTGCAGTCTCTGACCATCTCCTGTACCATGTCTGCAGTCTCTGACCATCTTCTGTATCATGTCTGCAATCTCTGACCATCTTCTGTATCATGTTTGCAGTCTCTGACCATCTCCTGTATCATGTCTACAGTCACTGGCCATCTCTTGTAGTATGTCTGCAGTCTCTGACAATCTCTATCATCATGTCTGCAGTCTCTGACCATCTCTTGTATCATGCCTGCAGTCTCTGACCATCTCCTGTACCATGTCTGCAGTCTCTGACCATCTCCTGTACCATGTCTGCAGTCTCTGACCATCTCTTGTATCATGTCTGCAGTCTCTGACCATCTCTTGTGTCAAGTCTGCAGTCTCTGACCATCTCTTGTATCAAGTCTGCAGTCTCTGACCGTCTCCTGTATCATGTCTGCAGTCCCTGGCCATCTCTTGTATCATGTCTGCAGTCTCTGACCATCCCTTGTATCCTGTCTGCAGTCCCTGGCCATCTCATGTATCATGTCTGCAGTCTCTGACCATCTCTTGTATCAAGTCTGCAGTCTCTGACCATCTCCTGTATGCTGTCTGCAGTCCCTGGCCATCTCTTGTATCAAGTCTGCAGTCTCTGACCATCTCCTGTACCATGTCTGCTGTCTCTGACCATCCCTTGTATCATGTCTGCAGTCTCTGACCATCTCTTGTATCATGTCTGCAGTCTCTGACCATCTCTTGTATTCTGTCTGCAGTCTCTGACCATCTCCTGTATCATGTCTGCAGTCTCTGACCATCTCTTGTATCATATCTGCAGTCTCTGACCATCTCTTGTATCATATCTGCAGTCTATGACCATCTCTTGTATCATGTCTGCAGTCTCTGACCATCTCTTGTATTCTGTCTGCAGTCTCTGACCATCTCCTGTATCATGTCTGCAGTCTCTGACCATCTCCTGTATCATGTCCGCAGTCTCTGACCGTCTCCTGTAGTACGTCTGCAGTCTCTGACCATCTCCTGTATCATGTCTGCAATCTCTGACCATCTCCTGTATCATGTCTGCAGTCTCTGACCATCTCCTGTATCATGTCTGCAATCTCTGACCATCCCTTGTATCATATCTGCAGTCTCTGACCATTTACATTGGTTTACATACGTTTTTTCATCCGTTTACATTAGTTTACATCAGTTTTTTTCATCCTTTTTCATCCTTATACATCCAATTTTCATCTGTTTTTGGTCCGTTTACATCCGCTGACATCTTTTTTTTTCATTTTACATTAAAGGATGTAAAAAGATGTTCATCTATCAAGTCCATAGACATACATGGGGGTCCGTTTTTCATCTGTAAACGGACATATAAAAAATGGACATACAGAACGCCCGTGTGAAAGAGGCCTATTTTCCTTCGGTAAAAAAAAAACAAAAAAAAAAGACTCTAAACGGACGAAAGACGGATGTAAACAGACGAAAACGTTTGCAAAATGAATGTAAACAGATGTAAACGGAAGCACAATGGATGTAAATATCGAAAAACAGATGTAAACAGATAAAAATAGATGCAAAAAGGATGTAAACGGCTAAAGACGGATGAAAAATGGATGTAAGTGGATAAAAATGGATGAAAAATGGATGAAATGGATGAAAAATGAAAATGGATGTAAATGGATGAAAACGGATGAAAACTGATGAAAAGTAAACGTAAATGATGAAAACGGATGAAAAAATGGATGTAAATGGATGTAAACGGATGAAAAATGGATGTAAATGGATGAAAATGGATGTAAATGGATGAAAACTGATGAAAAGTAGATGTAAATGGATGAAAACGGATGAAAAATGGATGTAAATGGATGTAAACAGATGAAAAATGGATGTAAACGGATGAAAAATGGATGTAAATGGATGTAAACAGATGAAAAGGGATGAAAAATGGATGTAAATGGATGTAAACAGATGAAAAGGATGAAAAATGGATGTAAATGGATGAAAAACGGGAGAAGTTGATTTACCGATCGACTTCTGTGCAACCATCCCTGTCGAATTTTCTCCACTTGATCAGCACTGCAGGTTATAGCCAGCACCGTTGATCATTGTATACTGATGGCGGGGAAGGCTCCACTTTAACCAATGGGGCAGTTCTGCTTGAACTTGACCCTTGACCCTAGTAGTTGTTCCATCTGTGGATCATGATGGTTTGATTTATTAAACGCCATTGCGATTTTTTCTGTCCGCCGGCGTCGGTTGAAAATGATGGCCGGTCTGGGCCCAGACGGTTTCTGGGGAGCTCACTGATGGGTGACAAGAGTGTGGCCCACGGCACCGGAGGCCTCAGACTGTTCATGAACTTGGCTTTCTGTTGTATTCCTCAGCAGAGACGCCGTGCACTGAGGTCAGGTGATATCAGAGTGCTTGGGTTCCAACCTCAACTCGTGGACGTTCACTTCCCAGGCCTGTTTTGGCCCACATGGCGTTTGGCCGAAGTGCTTCCTGTTGGCGGGGGGCCCCGTGTCAGAAACAGGAAGAGCTTTGTGACTGCCCATTATGTGTGGTGGAAAACCACTTCCTCGCCGTTCTCGTGAACTTCTTATCATGAAGCAGCAGATATCGTACAGCCTGAGAGACGCCTGAGAGACGCCGATATTACGGAGCTGATTGGTTGGGAAGAGGCGGCTGGTTTCCTCCAGGAAGATGGAAAAGACACAAATGAGGCAATTCTGAATGTATGTCCTACAGGTACCTATAGACTCACCCACCACTTTATTGGGTCCACCTTACCAGTGCCAAGAAAATCTCCACCACACCATGACACCCCCACCACCAGCCTGAACCATATATACAAGGCAGGATGGATCCACCACACCATGACACCACCACCACCAGCCTGAACCATTGATACAAGGCAGGATGGATCCACCACACCATGACACCCCCACCATCAGCCTGAACCATATATACAAGGCAGGATGGATCCACCACACCATGACACCACCAGCCTGAACCATTGATACAAGGCAGGATGGATCCACCACACCATGACACCACCACCACCAGCCTGAACCATTGATACAAGGCAGGATGGATCCACCACACCATGACACCACCACCATCAGCCTGAACCATTGATACAAGGCAGGATGGATCCACCACACCATGCCACCACCACCATGCTTTCATGTTGTTTACGCCAAATTCTGACACCACCATCTGAATGTCACAGCTGAAATCCAGACTCATCAGACCAGGCAACGTTCTTCCAATCTTCTATTGTCCCATTTTGGTTATCCTGTGCGAATTGCAGCCTCCATTTCCTGTTCTTAGCTGACAGGAGTGGCCCCCAGTGTGGTCTTCTGCTGCTGTAGCCCATCTGCTTCAAGGTTGGACGTGTTGTGCATTTAGAGATGGTATTCTGCATACCTAGGGTGTAACGAGGGGTTATTGGAGTTCCTGTTGCCTTTCTATCATCTCCAACCAGTCTGCCCATTCTCCTCTGACCTCAACAAGGCATTTTCCTCCACACAACTGCCACTCGCTGGATATTTTCTCTTTTTCGGACCGTTCTCTGTAAACCCTAGAGATGGATGTGCGGGAAAATCCCAGTAGATCAGAAGTTTATGAAATACTCAGACCAATGTAGAGAATAAAGAAGATCAAGAATAGATCCTCCCCAACAACAATACACCCCCCCAGCAACAATAGATCCACCATCAGCAGCAATACACTTCCCCAGCAACCATAGACCCCCCCATATCAAAAGGGGGCATGCAGAATACTTATTACAGGAGGGGCGGTCTTTTGAGATGGTTTTCTGCTATCATTGGGGTCCTTCAAGAGCATTGGTGTGCCTAAAGAGAAACTCCACTTTTGTTGAGAAAGAAACCCTCCCCCCCCCCCCGAGGGTGATCTCTACATTGCGGGGATTTTAACAAACTTTGTAGCAGATTCCTCCGTTTTGTTTCTCTGTGTCCTGTGCAGAGTGAATGGGAGCGACTTTATAATGATCAATCAGCTGCTGCACCTGCAGGGCTCTAATGAGGAAAGCGGCGGGGTCTGCATCCCTTTAGACGTGATTTACCTTTGGAATTATCTCACTCAAACGGACATTTTTATTGCAGGGGATGCCCAAATCTGACTTGTATCTTATTGCAGACTTCTGCAGAAATCAGTGAGCCAATCACACGAGCAGGAGATGACATTTCATGGGGGAAAGGGGGGGAGGGACCTGTATACCATCCGTGTACAGACCCCTCCAGGCTGTCATATTGTATTTTACAGGAAATGACAGCGGCTGCAGATTGAGCAGGAAAAGTCGTTTCTCATAACATTCACTTATAACACGAATTGTGCAGCCATTGTATGCGATCGATTCATTGTTTCCCCCACAAAGGCGGAGTTACCCTTTATCCTGCATGTAGGATATGTTCAGTGTAGGTACGGGATAGTCATGGCACAGGTGCAGCGTAGATCTGCTTCCGATGTGGTGAAGGTTCGGGTATATTGCTGTATAGGCAGGGCTGTCTTAATGCATGGGCCACTGCCCAGGGGCCCCAGGTGCCTGGGGGCCCCATGATGACCTTGCATTACATCAAACTTGTCAACTGATTAGCTGGGACAGTCACGCTTTTTAATAAGGTGTCACAGTATGGCCCCCCGTATTGTGCCCTCCTGATCCCAGCACTGTGCCCCCTGACTCCCCCTGTACTGTGCCCCCCTGATCCCATCACTGTGCCCCCCTGACCCAGCACTGTGCCCCCTGACTCCCCCTGTACTGTGCCCCCCTGATCCCAGCACTGTGCCCTCTGACTCCCCCTGTACTGTGTCCCCCTGATCCCCCCACTATGCCCTCCTGACTCCCCCTGTACTGTACCCTCCTGATCCCAGCACTGTGCCCTCCTGACTCCCCCTGTACTGTGCCCCCCCCAGTGTGTCCTCCCCCAGCACTGTGCCCCCTGACACCCCCTGTACTGTGCCCCCCTGATCCCAGCACTGTGCCCCCCTGACTCCCCCTGTACTGTACCCTCCTGATCCCAGCACTGTGCCCTCCTGATCCCAGCACTGTGCCCCCTGACCCACCCCCTGTACTGTGCCCCCTGATCCCAGCACTGTGCCCCCCTGACTCCCCCTGTACTGTGCCCTCCTGATCCCAGCACTGTGCCCCCCTGACTCCCCCCCTGTATTGTGCCCTCCTGATCCCTGTATTGTGTGCCCTCCTGATCCCAGTATTGTCTCCTCCTCCTGATCCCAGTATTGTGCCCTCCTGATCCCAGTACTGTGCCCTCCTGATCCCAGTACTGTGCCCTCCTGATCCCAGTATTGTGCCCTACTGATCCCAGTATTGTGCCCGTCCTGATCCCAGTATTGTGCCCTCCTGATCCCAGTACTGTGCCCTCCTGATCCCAGTATTGTGCCCTCCTGATCCCAGTATTGTGCCGTCCTGATCCCAGTACTGTACCCTCCTGATCCCAGTATGTGTGCCCAGTCCCTGATCCCAGTATTGTGCCCTCCTGATCCCAGTACTGTACCCTCCTGATCCCAGTATTGTGCCCTCCTGATCCCAGTAATGTGCCCTCCTGATCCCAGTATTGTGCCCTCCTGATCCCAGTACTGTACCCTCCTGATCCCAGTATTGTACCCTCCTGATCCCTGTAATGTGCCCACCTGATCCCAGTATTGTGCCCACCTGATCCCAGTATTGTGCCCTCCTGATCCCAGTATTGTGCCCACCTGATCCCAGTATTGTGCCCTCCTGATCCCAGTACTGTACCCTCCTGATCCCAGTATTGTGCCCTCCTGATCCCAGTATTGTGCCCTCCTGATCCCAGTATTGTGCCCTCCTGATCCCAGTACTGTGCCTTTTGTGTTGATTCTCCTGTCATTTCTTGAATGTTTATATTCGTATGTTTATTTCCATCAGCTATTTGTACTTTCATTCTGATGAGCAGGTATGTGAATTGGGGCAGGCTGGTAGGGGCCCAGCGCATTACTTTGGCCGGGGGCCCATGATGTTATTAATACCTCCCTGGGTATAGGTGCCATCTAGATTTGGAGTAAGTGCAGTACAGAGTGCAGCATGGGTGCAGCGTGGATTGGCTACACTTGGCGTTGTGCTCTCAGTGGCTCAATCCTCGCTAGCAGCATCAGCAATGGGCAAGCAGCCCCATCAGCAGTCCCCAGGATGCTGCGGAGATGGGGGACCCCATCAGTCTCTGGTGATCAGCGTTGAGAAGCTGAGGGTGCCCCTTAGCGTGTGCCTGAACTCTCCTGCTCCTGAAACACGAGACTGCCAGAGCTTCGCGTCGGGCCCTGTGGAAGCTAAAAGATGGCTCTCTGCTGCCCCTCTCTGCAGCCAGCCTGATTTCGGATTGCAGCTGGTGGTCAGTGAATACTTATATCGATCACATGACAAGTTTTATCTCTTTATTTTTGTTGTAATCACTGATTTTCCTGTTTCTCGGGATGTGTTGGGCTGCAGTGGACCTCTCCGAGATCAAGGAGATCCGCCAAGGCAAGAACTGCCGGGACTTTGAGCGAGGAAAGGCGTCCCGCCTGAAGGAGGAGGAGTGCTGCTTCACCATCTTCTACGGGAGTCAGTTTGTGCTGAACACCTTGAGCTTGGAAGGTAAGTCGCAGCTCCCAACCATTCCTGCTTTTACCACCCCCCTCCCCCGGTCACACAGGGTGCGACTTGCATGCGATTTGCCGTGCCATGCGAGAGGCAGGCCACACCCTGTTGTTCGCAATTAAATCGGTCATATCGGTACGATTCTGACTTGCGCACCGATTTCTAGAGTAGTGAATGCGCTACTTCTGGGGGGGCAGGCATGGACACCTGTGCAAGTCGCACCTCAAGTGCAGGGTCGGACTGACAACTCATGGGGCCCCCGGGCAATAGGGGATCATGGGGCCACTGTGTCCTTGCCCACATTCAAAGCACACCCAAAACAGCCTATGAAAGGAACCAGGGGCATCTCATGGGGCCCCCTACTGACCCTGGGCCCTCGGGCAGTGCTTGAGTGCCCAAATGGTCAGTCCGCCCCTGCTTAAGTGCGATCCGACTTTGAATTCATGCGACTTCGCTGGAAGTCACACGATTTCAAAGTCGGATTGGTGTGACCGGGACCTTGCATCCTTTACACCCTCCCCCCCTTCGGTCACACCAGGTGCGACTTGCCATGCAATTTTCCATGCCATGCGAGAGGCAAGTCGCACCCTGTTGTTCGCAATTAAATCGGTCGTATCGACTTGCGCACCGATTTCTAAAGTAGTGCCTGTGCTACATCTGGGGTGACATGCATGGACACCTGTGCAAGTCGCACCTCAAGTGCGATCCGACTTTGAATTTGTGCGACTTCGCTGGAAGTCACACGATTTCAAATTGGGATCGGCGTGACTGGGACCTTGCATCCTTTACACCCCTCCCCCCTCCGGTCACACAGGGTGCGACTTGCCATGCGATTTTCCATGCCATGCGAGAGGCAAGTCGCACCCTGTTGTTCGCAATTAAATCGGCCGTATTGGTGCGATTCCGACTTGCACACCAATTTCTAAAGTAGTGCCTGCGCTACTTCGGGGGCGACTTACATAGACATCTGTGCAAGTGGCACCTCAAGTCGGAATCCGACTTTGAAATCGTGCGATTTCGCTGGAAGTCGCAGGATTTCAAAGTCGGATCGGTGTGACCGGGACCTTACATCCTTTACACCCCTCCTGGACACACGGTGCGACTTGCTGTGCGATTTTATAATGCCATGCGAGTGGCAAGCCGCACCCTGTTCCTCGCAATTAAATCGGTCATATCGGTGCGATTCCACATTGGTCGCCCGAGGGGATTCCACCCTTGGCTGCCTGAGTGCGTTTTCTTTTCAAAGGATGCATTGGCTGGATGTTGGAAACACTAGCAGTGTTTACACTTGCCATGGCTGTGATTAGTTCACAACGATCACAAGGTATAGAGCCACTCTGATTGGCTCTGTACATTGTGACTGTGATTAGATCCCAGCCATTCATGGACGCACTGGCTGCCCGAGTGTGTTTTTTTTCTTTTCAATGCTCTCCTTCCTTCATTGGCTGAATGTTGTAACACTTGCTATGGCTGTGATTAGGTGACAACGATCACAAGGTATAGAGCCACTCTGGTTGGCTCTGCACATTATGTAAGGTATTTAGATCCCAGCCATTCATGGATGCACTGGCTGCTGGAGTGTGTTTTATGTTCAGTGCTCCCCTTCCTTCATTACACTTGCCATGGTTGTGATTAGGTGACAACGATCACAAGGTATAGAGCCACTCTGATTGGCTCTGTACATTGTGACTGTGATTAGATCCCAGCCATTCATGGAGGCACTGGCTGCCCGAGTGTGTTTTTCTTTTCAATGCTCTCCTTCCTTCATTGGCTGAATGTTGTAACACTTGCAGTGTTTACGCTTGCCATGGCTGTGATTAGTTCACAACGATCACAAGGTATAGAGCCACTCTGATTGGCTCTGTGTACATTGTGACTGTGATTAGATCCCAGCCATTCATGGAGGCACACTGGCTGCCCGAGTGTGTTTTTCTTTTCATTGCTCTCCTTCCTTCATTGGCTGAATGTTGTAACACTTGCCATGGCTGTGATTAGGTGACAACGATCACAAGGTATAGAGCCACTCTGACTGGCTCTGCACATTATGTCAGGTATTTAGATCCCAGCCATTCATGGATGCACTGGCTGCTGGAGTGTATTTTTCTGTTCAGTGCTCCCTTCCTTCATTGGCATGTGTCCCTTCATTACACTTGCCATGGAAGTGATTAGGTGACAACGATCACAAGGTACAGAGCCATACTGATTGGCTCTGTACATTGTGACTGTGATTAGATGTCAGCCATTCATGGAGGCACTGTCTGCCCGAGTGTGTTTTCTGTTCAGTGTTCTCCTTCCGGCTGAACATTTGTAAACACCAGCAGTGTTTACACTTGTCATGGTTGTGATTAGTTCACAGCGATCACAAGGTACAGAGCCACTCTGATTGGCCAATCATGCAAGCAGAAGTTAAAAAAAGAGTGAAAAAAAATTCAAAGCAGCTGAAAGATTTTTTTTTTTCCTGCCCCTCGCAGCGGACTCTGTTGAAGATGCCGACCAATGGAAAGTCGGGCTGAACATATTGCTGGAGGAAATGAAAACGGCGCCCACCCTGGCCATCATCGAGGGGTGAGTACCGTGCAGATCGCAGAGCTGCGCCGCCAGCAGAGGGGCGGAGTATTGTGACATCACATGACCCAACCGCACACCCAAGGAGAAACTGCTGAGCCACCGCCTAGTGGCATCTCCATGGACTACAACGTCCCACCTATGACCCCTTTCACATCAGAGTCCCCCATTACATTAGAGCCCCCCCCATCAGAAACCTCCACCAATACATCAAAGCTCCACTTTGCATCAGAACCCCCCCCCCCCCTTTCCCATCACAGGCCCCTAAATATATCAGAGCCCCCCTTTTGCATCAGAATCCCCCTTTTTCACAACAGAAACCTCCACTAATATATCGGAGCCCCCTTTTGCATCAGAAACCCCCCCTTTCCCATCAGAGGCCCCCAAATACAGCAGAGCCCTCCTCTTTGCATCAGAACCCCCCCTTTCACATCAGAGGCTCCTAAATATATCAAAGCCCCCCCTTTTGCATCAGAATCCCCCACCCATTTCACATCAGAAACCTCCAACAATATATAATATAGCCCTCCTTTTGCATCAACCCTCCCACCTTTCACACCATAGGTCCCCAAATACATCAGAGCCTCCTTTTTGCATCAGAATCCACCCTTTCACATCAGAGTCTCCTCCAATACATTGGAGACCCCCCTTTTACATCAGAATCTCCTCCAATACATTGGAGACCCTCCTTTCATATCAGAATCACTCTCTCACATCAGAGTCCCCCTTTCACATCAGGGTCTCCCATTCATTTCAGAGTCCCTCTTCATGTCATGGTCCCCTTTTACATTAGAGTCTTCATTTCACATCAGAAACCTGCACCAATACATCTGAGCTCCCCTCCCCCCTTTTGCATCAGAATCCCCCCTTTCACATCAGAGTATCCCTTTCACATCAGGAGCCACTTCCAATATATTAGAGTCCCCCCCTTTCACATCAGAATCACCCTTTTACATCACAGCTCCCACCCCCTTTGCATCAGAGTCCCCGCTTTTAAATCAGAATCTCTCTTCACATCAGAGTCCTTTAACATCAGGGTCTCTCATTCACATCAGAAACCTACACCAATACATCCGAGCCCCCTTTTTGCATCAGAATCACCTTTTTCACATCAGACCCCCCCCTTTCACATCAGAAGCCTCCCCCAATACATTAGAGTGCCCCTATCACATCAGAATCACCCTTTCACATCACAGCTCCCACCCCCTTCACATAAGAGTCCCCCCTTTCAAATCAGAATATCTCTTTTCTCCCCACCCTCCCCCCCCTTTTTCACATTAGAGTCTCCCTTCGTTTCAGAGCCCCCTTTCACATTAGAGTCTTCCTTTCACATCGGTCCCCCTTCACATCAGAGTCCACCGTTCAGATCAGAGTCCTCCTTCCATATCAGAAGCACCCCCTCACATCAGAGCCCCCTCCCTTTCCATCAAAGTCCCCCTTTCCCATCACATGCCCCTCATCCTATTAGAGTTGCCGTGGGCTGGGTACAATCCTGTGGTCCAAAGTTTGGAGCCCTCTGCTCTCAGTCAGAGTCCTGTGTCTCATATACTGCAGTACTGATAAACTAGCCACGACACATCATGCGCCCCACTCACTGGTGGTACTGCGGCCGCACACGACCGAACTGAACTTTCTGTTGTTCACAGTTGGCTGAGGAAGCAGATCTACTCGGTGGACCAGACCCGGAGGAACAGGTAAGGCGGCATTCTTCAGCTGACTGGAGCCATTCCTGGAGCGACCGCGCCGGCCACTCTTCCCGACAGCAAAAGATGTCAGAGCTCCAAACTCACACGGGTCCAAGGTGGGGAGGTGCGGGCTGGCCTGTATGAATGCCTCCACAGCTAACTCTGCTCCTGGGCAAGACAAACTAGCCATGACACACAATGAATGCGCTTCAAGTCGGCTACTTCCATCACCCTCCTGAGGATTCCTCCCCCCCTTCCTGAGCCGGCCGGCCATTTTCTTGCGATACAGCTCTGCGTTACTTTAACTGACAATTGCGCGGTCGTGCAACTCTGTACATAAGTGTGGTATTTGATCGCCTCTGCGATTATTTTTTGCGCTATAAACAAAAATAGACCGACAATTTTGAAAAAAAAAATATATATATTTTGACTTTTTGCTATAAAACCTCTCCAGCAAAAAAACATTTTAAAAATCAAATTTCATCATCAGGCTCCACCCACACTGGGGGGGGGGGCATTTAATAACTCTGGGAACGTTAGCTGTGGAAAGTCACCTTAAAAACTCGAGTTTTTCATCGTTTTTAGCCGCGTTTTTTTCACGTTTGCGTTTTATAATAGTTTTTTTTTTTTACCCACGCACATGACCTTTAATGGCCCCCCAGTCTTAGTCTGTAGGGTTCAATATTGAGTTGGCCCCGCCCTTCCCAAGCACATGAACCTTTAATGGCCCCCCAGTCTTAGTCTGTAGGGTTCAATATTGAGTTGGCCCCGCCCTTCCCAAGCACATGACCTTTAATGGCCCCCCAGTCTTAGTCCGTAGGGTTCAATATTGAGTTGGCCCCGCCCTTTCCACACACATGACCTTTAATGGCCCCCCAGTCTTAGTCCGTAGGGTTCAATATTGAGTTGGCCCCGCCCTTTCCACGCACATGAGCTTTAATGGCCCCCCAGTCTTAGTCCGTAGGGTTCAATATTGAGTTGGCCCCGCCCTTCCCAAGCACATGACCTTTAATGGCCTCCCAGTCTTTGTCCGTAGGGTTCAATATTGAGTTGGCCCCACCTTTTGCCTATAACAGCTTCAACTCTTCTGGGAAGGCCCCCACAAGGTTTAGTCCGTATGGGAAGGTTGGACAATATTTCCAGAAGCACATTTGTCAGGTCAGCACTGATGTCGGGGGAGGGGGCCTGACTCACAGTCTCCTTCTAATCCCCCCAAGGTCCTATGGGGTTGAGGTCAGGACTCTGTGTTCAATATTACAGTCAAGTTGTGACCTGACCAAGCCACTTACACGCCCTCCAGCTACTGAACAATATTTGTGGCTGTTGTCTCTCAACTAATACACTCTAATTTTATTTCAACTTAATACCTGTCTTTTCTCTCCCATTGTGACCTAATCTGCTTAGTCCAGACACTGAACAATATTTGTGAGGGTACACTCAATTTCAACATAATACCTGAGTTGGCCCGTTCGTGACCTGACCAAACTGCTTACTTTACTGAACCACGCACATGACCTTTTCTCTCGTTCAATGGCCCCCCAACAGTATTAGTTGTCTCTCAGGGTACGCTCTAATATTTTCAAGTTACCTGTCCCTTGCCTTACTTTCCAAACTGCAAACATACAGACACTGTCCTGTTGTCTCTCAAATAGTACGCTCTAATCTTTATTTCAACATTTTACCTCTTTTCTCTCTTTTCTCTCATTCCCCCAAGTCTTAGTCCCAGTAGGGTGAACAATATTGTGAGTTGGCCCAACGCCCTTTCTCTCGCACATTGTGACCTGACATGCTGCCCCTCTCCAGACACTCTTTTTTGGCTGTTGTCTCTCAAATAGTATGGTCTAATATTGAGTTGAAACCCTTTTCGCCCATTTCCACCACATACAGCCACTGAACAATATTTGTGGCTGTTGTCTTTAATGGTACCTCACAATGTAATACAGTCTTTTCTCTCATTCTTACATTGTGACCTTACCAAGGCTTACACTGTCCAGCCATTGAGGTGGCCCCAAATAGCCCTTTTTTATTTCAACATAATACAGCTTATAACAGCTTCAACCCTCTTGAACAGTGTGGCTGTTGTCCTCAATACGTCTAATTTTTATTTCACAAGGTTTTTCTCTCGTTCAGGACCTGGGTGTCTATGGGGCTGTTGTCTCTTAGGACCATTCTTCCAGAAGTCACATTTGTCACCTGTCAGCAAAACACTGTCCATGTGAACGGGGGAGGAGGCCTGTTGTCTCTCAAATAGTCGCTCCTTTATTTCTCTAATTTTTCATCCCCTTAAAGGTTACATACTCTCCAGTTCTATATTTGGGTTGTTCTCAAATAGTACGTCAGGACTTTCAACTAATGTGGTCTTTTCTCTCGTTCTTAGGACAGTCAACATTGTGACCTGAACAAGCCTCTCAAATTACAAACTTTATTTCAAGATGAAACATGCCTCCTCCATCTTACTGAACAATATTATTTGTGGCTGTTGTCTCTCAACTAATACACTCTAATCTTTATTTCAACTTAATACCTGCTTACATACTGTCCAGTCTTTTCTCTCAAATATGTACATTGTGACCTAATCAAAACTGCTTATATTTGCTCCAGACACTGAACAATATTTGTGAATGTTGTCTCTCAGATAGTACGCTCTAATTTCTATTTCAACATAATACCTGTCTCTTCTCTCGTTCTTACATTGTGACCTGACCAAACTGCTTACATACCCTCCAGCTACTGAACAGTATTTGTGGCTGTTGTCTCTCAATACGCTCTAATTTTTATTTCAACGTAATACCGGTCTTTTCTCTCGTTCATACATTGTGACCTGACCAAGCTGCTTATATTCCCTCCAGCTACTGAACAGTATTTGTGGCTGTTGTCTCTCAAATAGTACGCTCTAATTTTTATTTCAAGATGATACCTGTCTTTTTTTCTTGCTCTTACATTGTGACCTGATCAAACTGCAAACATACTGTCCAGACACTGAACGGTATTTTTGGCTGTTGTCTCTCAAATAGTACGCTCTAATCTTTATTTCAACATTTTACCTCTTTTCTCTCATTCTTACATTGTGACCTTACCAAGCTGCTTACATACTCTCCAGGTACTGAACAATATTTGTGACTGTTGTCTCTCAAATAGTACGCTCTAATCTTTATTTCAACGTAATGACGGTCTTTTCTCTCGTTCTTACATTGTGACCTGACCACGCTGCTTACATACTCTCCAGACACTGAACAATATTTTTGGCTGTTGTCTCTCAAATAGTATGCTCTAAACTTTATTTCAAGATGAAACATGCCTTTTCGCTCCATCTTACATTGTGACCTGACCAAACTGCTTACATACTGTCCAGCCACTGAACAATATTTGTGGCTGTTGTCTCTCAAATAGTACGCTCTAATTTTTATTTCAATGTAATACAAGTCTTTTCTCTCATTCTTACATTGTGACCTTACCAAGCTGCTTACATACTGTCCAGCCACTGAACAATATTTGTTGCTGTTGTCTCTCAAATAGTACGCTCTAATTTTTATTTCAATGTAATACAAGTCTTTTCTCTCATTCTTACATTGTGACCTTACCAAGCTGCTTACATACTGTCCAGCCACTGAACAATATTTGTGGCTGTTGTCTCTCAAATAGTACGCTCTAATTTTTATTTCAACATAATACCTGTCTTTTCTCTCGTTCTTACATTGTGACCTGACCAAACTGTTTAAATACTCTCCAGCTACTGAACAATATTTGTGGCTGTTGTCTCTCAAACAGTTGGTTCTAAGTTTTATATAAAGATAAAACGTGCCTTTTCTCTCGTTCTTACATTGTGACCTGACCAAACTGCTTTCATACCCTCCAGCCACTGATCAATATTTGTGGCTGTTGTCTCTCAGATAATGCACTCTAATTTTTTGATTGCAATATAAAGCCTGTCTTGCCTGTACAACTGCTTGGGTACTGCGCTGGCGCTAGCTAATTTCTACCAAACACATACCAGAAGTCTACATGTTTAATCTTTTGGGGTTCAGGGAATGTAGGGTTGTGGTTTTTAAGTGTTTTTGTGCATTACGTTTAGAGATTTTAGTAAACTTTATGGACAATGCATTGTAGTACTGCAAAAAAAAAAGACGCCCGCCTGCCATTAAATTGTTGTGCCATTGGCCAATTTGTACAAAGTTGACGGATTTAGCTTTATTTTTTTTTCAAATGTGTTTAGCTATATTCTTCTGGGTCCCGTGAGTGCACTTTGTTTTGTACTCCTGTGACCCTGAGTCAGCTTTTAGCCGGCTATTGCTCGCTGTCAGCTGATGTCACAGAACCACTCCAGGCTCTGGAAGGATCCGTACCATATTGTCGGGATCCACCCTGATTGACAGCTGGCTCCAGCTCTTGGTGTGGCTCAGAGCCAAAGCCAGCGGTGCCCGCCCCCCTCTCCAACACGGTGTGCCAGTGAGCGCTAAAGGGCCAGAGTGGTGAGCGTGATTGACAGTCGCTGCTCTCTGCTCTGAGAAGACTGAGAGCTGAGCAATCAACAGTCATCTGATCACTCAGTTCTTGGGCTTAGAGCCAGCGTGGAAAGCTGCAGCTTAGAGGCGATTATAGATGGTTTTTTTTTTTTTACTCCCATACTTCCCCTTTAAAATGACTGTAAAGATTTTTTTTTTTTTTATTAAAATATACTTGCCTGCCATGACGTGACCACGGATCTAGTCTGCTGGGGTCCCCCACCAGGGTTCCCAGCTCCTCCTCCTTCCGAGTGCCCCCATAGCAAGCGGCTCACTATAGGGGCACTCTGGGCATGAACCCGAGCCGGGCTGTGTCTGTCTATTGACTGTCTCGGTCCCGCCCCCGCTCTCTCCTACCAGGATTTGATTGACAGCACCAGGAGCCAATGGCTGCTGCTTCTGAGTCCTGTGAGGAGAGAGAGGATATTGAACCCGTGCCGGTCCCTATTCTCAACCCCATTCTTTTCTAGTAATCTATAGAAACGGTTTCCATATATATATCAGGGGCGGACTGACAACTCATGGGGCCCCTGGGCAATAGGGGATCATGGGGCCCCTGTGTCCTTGCCCACACTCAAACCACACCCAAAAAAGCCTATGAAAGGTACCAGGGGCATCTCATGGGGTCCCCTACTGACCCCGGGCCCTCGGGCAGTGCCGCCCCTGATATATATATATATATATATACAGTAGAAATATAGGAAACGGTTTTTCCCATCTAAAGATTTGCGGGTCGGAGGAAAGCCGGAACTCCCGAGCTGCCTGCGGCTTCCAGGTCGCTGCACCGACAGCAATAGTCACGGGGCCCCTGCAGCAATGTGACAGCCAGGCACCCAGCATTCTCTCACACAGCAGCCTGGCAGTGGCAGTTGACGCGCTTTCTGTGTCTTTTCCTTTCCCAGCATCAGCGTGCGAGAACTGAAGACCGTCCTGCCGCAGATCAACTTCAAAGTCAGCAGCGTCAAGTCCCTGAAGGACAAGTTACTGGTAATGCCATGGCGCTGGGTGGGGGAGGGGCCGACATATCATTGCTGGGCGCATGCTGGGGGGGGGGGGGGGGGGGACCGAGGGTGGCCGTACAGCTCAGACATGACAGAGGAACAAAGTACATCCCCCTGTAGTGTGGGCTTGTCTCAGTCCAGACGGGACGTCTCACACGGGACGTCTCACAGCCGCTGTTGTTGGCTTTTGGTGGTTTTTTTCTACAGCCAGTAACCCCCCCCCCCCCCCCCCGGCATGTTATCCTCACACTGTAAAAACGCAGTTCAGACGCGTCCCGGAGACATTTCTGCACGCGTGTCTTTGATGCGTTTTTAATGCGTTCCAGTGTGTTTTCCCCGCTCTGCTTTTATTCGATTGAAATAGGGACAGGTGCGTTCCGGTGCGTTTTTGATGCATTTTTGATGCGTTTTTGGTGCATTCCGGTGCGTTTATTTGTTTTGATCCTTTCCAGTTCGTTTTTGGTGCATTCCAGTTCGTTTTTTAATGCATTTTTTTATGTGTTTTTGACACGTTCCGGTGCTTCTATTTGCTTTGACGCGTTCCAGTTCATTTTCTGTGCGTTCCAGTACGTTTTTTAATTCATTTTTTGGGGCGTTCCGGTGTATTTTTAATGCGTTTTTGACACGTTCCGGTGCGTTTATTTGTTTTGACGCGTTCCCGTTCGTTTTTAGTGCGTTCCAGCTAATTTCATCCCCCTCTCCTTTTATTCAATTTAATTAGGGACATGTGCGTTCCGATGCGTTTTTGATGTGTTTTTGACACTTTCCAGCAATTCTGCTGCGATTCTGTGTGGACTTTCCTCAGTCCAGAGCACTCAGTCCTCATGCACACGGGACGTATTGCATTGAAGTCAATAGGAGGTGTTTTTTGCTTTGAAATCAATGGGACGCGATTTTGCATTGAAATCAATAGGAAGCGATTTTGCATTGAAGTCAATGAGAGGTGTTTTTTGCATTGAAGTCAATGGGAAGCGATTTTGCATTGAAATCAATAGGAAGCGATTTTGCATTGAAGTCAATGAGAGGTGTTTTTTTGCATTGAAGTCAATGGGAAGCGATTTTGCATTGAAGTCAATAGGAGGCATTTTTGCATTGAAATCAATGGGATGCGATTTTTTGCATTGAAGTCAATAGGAGGCGTTTTTTTGCATTGAAATCAATGGGACGCGATTTTGCATTGAAGTCAGTAGGAGGCGTTTTTGCATTGAAATCAATGGGACGCGATTTTGCATTGAAGTCAATAGAAAGCGATTTTGCATTGAAGTCAATAAGAGGCTTTTTTGCATTGAAGTCAATAAGAGGCTTTTTTTGCATTGAAGTCAATGGGACGCGATTTTGCACTGAAATCGATGGGACGCGGTATTGCGTTGAAGTCAGTGGGGGGCAGTGTGTGAACCCAGGTGACAGGATACAGTGCATGGCGCCTGGGATTTGTCGAGCCGCCGGTCTTCCCTTCTCGGTCTGCAGCGGGGTAACTCGTTTCCTCTTCTGTCTGCAGGAGATCGGGATCCCCAAGGATGACCTCAGTTTTGAACATTTACATTTATTCTACAAAAATCTGATGTTTGACCAACAGAAGTCGGTGAGTTTCTGGAAATTCCAGAAAAATTATATCTCTGAATCATCATTTCATCGTTCTGCAGCCGGCCGCAGTGAATCAATAGCACGGTGTGTTGTGTTTACTTCTTTTAGGATTTTTTTTTTTAAACATTTCTTCAGTTACTTCCTGGTTTCTGGCCTAGGCCCAAAGTGATGTCATACAACCCAGGAGTCTTCATGGGAGGAGGGGCTTTCTCAGCTAAGCACACCCTCCTGCCTGCATGCCTGAACTAAGGGCAGATGGATTTTCTGAAGTAAATGCTACGTGAATTGTCTGCCCTTACTCAAGATGGCTGCAGCTAGAAATGGTTGGGGGGGGGGGGGGGGGGGGGGGGGGGGGGGGGGAATTCAACGTGATTTCTCAACAAAAAAAAAAAGCATGGGGACGGATGGACGGGTGGACGGGTGGATGGATGGACGGGTGGATAGATGGACGAATGGGCAGACGGACGGATGGATGGGCGGATGGATGGATAGAGACATGGATGGATGGATGGGCAGATGGACGGACGGATGGAGACAGACGGATGGATGGACGGATGGATGGATGGAGACATTGATGGACGGATGGACAGACGGATAGATGGATGGACGGATGGATGGATGGAGACATGGATGGATGGATGGATGGATGGACGGACGGATAGATGGATGGACGGATGGATGGATGGAGACATGGATGGATGGACGGATGGATGGACGGACGGATGGATGGATGGATGGAGACATGGATGGATGGACGGATGGATGGATGGACGGATGGATGGAGACATGGATGGATGGACGGATGGATGGATGGACGGATGGATGGAGACATGGATGGACGGATGGATGGATGGATGGATGGACGGATGGATGGATGGACGGATGGATGGAGACATGGATGGACGGATGGATGGATGGATGGATGGAGACATTGATGGATGGATGGATGGAGACATTGATGGATGGACGGACGGATGGATGGACGGACGGATGGATGGATGGAGACATGGATGGATGGACGGATGAATGGACGGAGACATGGATGGATGGACGGATGGATGGATGGAGACATGGATGGACGGATGGATGGATGGACGGATGGATGGATGGATGGAGACATTGATGGATGGATGGATGGAGACATTGATGGATGGACGGACGGACGGATGGATGGACGGATGGATGGACGGACGGATGGATGGATAGATGGATGGACGGATGGATAGATGGAGACATTGATGGATGGACGGATGGACGGATAGATGGATGGAGACATTGATGGATGGATGGATGGATTGAGACATTGATGGATGGCTGGATGGATGGATGGATGGATGGATGGACGGGGGAGTTTGCTGTGAATATGTGAAAATGTATCAAAATCACTGTAAAGGTGAGGGGTGCTGGAGAGGAGTCCAAAGTCTCTTTAGAGCTCAGGAAACATTGAACCGCCTGTCCTTCCTCATATTTCATGGCCTGAGCAGGTGGGAAGTTCACACCATGTGACCCGAACGTTAGTGACACCGACCATCTCACCTCTATGTGATCGCTGGACGTACAATTCCAAAATGATGTGACCTCCGTCCTGCCATCAGTGACCCCTGTCCTCTGCCCTGCTGTCCCCTGTCCTCCTCCCTACTCTCCCCTTTCCTCTCCGTCCTGCCATCAGTGACCCCTGTCCTCCGCCCTGCCGTCCCCTGTCCTCCGCCCTGCTTTCCTCTGTGCTCCGCCCTGCTGTCCCCTGTCCTCCGCCCTGCTGTCCCCTGTCCTCCTCCCTGCCGTCCCCTGTCCTCCGCCTGCCGTCCCCTGTCCTCCGCCCTGCCGTCCCCTGTCCTCCTCCCTGCCGTCCCCTGTCCTCCGCCCTGCCGTCCCCTGTCCTCCGCCCTGCCGTCCCCTGTCCTCCGCCCTGCCGTCCCCTGTCCTCCGCCCTGCTTTCCTCTGTGCTCCGCCCTGCTGTCCCCTGTCCTCCGCCCTGCTGTCCCCTGTCCTCCGCCCTGCTTTCCCCTGTCCTCCTCCCTGCTGTCCCCTGTCCTCCGTCCTGCTGTCCCCTGTCCTCCGCCCTGCTGTCCCCTGTCCTCCGCCCTGCTGTCCCCTGTCCTCCGCCCTGCTGTCCCCTGTCCTCCGCCCTGCTGTCCCCTGTCCTCCTCCCTGCTTTCCTCTGTCCTCCTCCCTGCTTTCCTCTGTGCTCCGCCCTGCTGTCCCCTGCCCTCCACCATGCCGACCTACCATTCTCTGCCCCCCCCCCCCCCCCGACACTTTTTTTTTTTGCACCCCTATATCAGATCGGGTAGATCCGGGCCCAGTACATACCACCCAAAAGGAGAAAGGAATGAGGACTTCATGTTTCCTGAACTACAGAGACTCTTCTGACTCCTCTATAGCTCCGCCCCCCCCCAACCCCTCCCACATCCGTTCAATTTAGCCACAAATGTAGAGAAATTACCAAAAGGGTGAAACAAAGGAAAGAAAATGTGTTACGTTTTGGGGTGCGATGCCCATCTGTAGCCCCCCCGGGCAATGACCCCCAAAAGAGGCATCATGCCCATATAGCCCCCCCCCCCCCCCACCCTTAGCCTCCACGATTCTTCAAAAATCACCAAAAAAACGTAAAAGTGATTAACGCCGAAACTTCTCTTCTGCAGATTCTGGATGAATTCAAGAAAGATTCTTCAGTATTTATTTTGGGGTAAGATATCGACTTTCCTGTGAAATGTGGAACTCCAACATTCGGTCGGCCCTGCAGGGGGGCGGGAAAGCCCGGCCAATCACGTGACCCTTGTGGTTGGTTGTCGGTGGTCACATGATTGGGAGTCGGTTCTGCCTTTCACGGTCTCGGCACAGGAGCATGGACCGCCCCTGGCGGCTCATATGTGTGGCATGGGGGGGCAATAAATCACACCCTCTGCACATACTGTGTGTGTTTGGGGTTCAAGAGACCCTGTCGCCCCCTGAAAATTCTTTTGAGAAACCTCCTCTTAGATCATACGCACAACTAACCCCTCCCACCGACCGTACGCACATATGCGGCCTCACGTGGGGGGGTCTCTCTGTGCAGCATGCCCCCTTCCTGCCGTTTTGGGGTGCCCCAAGGTGATGGAATGCCAGGGCCCGGTCGCAAGTGTGACCTTTGCGACCCTGGTAGTTCCGCCATTGCTTCTGAATGACTGCGAGGAGGGACAC